>BQNB010010622.1:12922-30892 GCA_026074375.1 Tanacetum coccineum
GATTTAGGGGACATTTATCCGATATCTAAGAGATAGAAAAGAACTATCGGACAAGGGTATATTTGGTATTCCTCTAAAGTAAATGGTCTAGTTAGGAACTAACTATGGTTTAAGAAATAAGTTAGGGTGAAAGGGAATATTCTAAGAATATGCTAAACTTGGTGAGGAAGTGTGAATGTTATGGGGGGAGAATTTTAAATTGAATTTCCACATGTGTGAAATAGAAAGGAGGATGAGAATGAGTTATATGTGAGTTGGCTTGGATGCGATGTTGATATGATGGAAATGAGCCTCTTGTTTGAGATTCAAAATTAAATTTGAATTACACATGTGGGATAAAGATGAGGAAGTGATGAGGTAAGTTGGATTGGTGAGTTGGCATGATTAAGGGTTAGAATAGAAGAGTGTGTGTGTGTAATTAGAATTTCAAAAATGAGAAGCTATGTGAGTGAGGAGGTTAAGTATATATGAGAAGCTTTGTGTGTGCGTGTGTGTAAAATTTAAATTTGATTATGTGAGGAAGATGATGAATAGGAGATATGTGGTGGAGAATGTTTTGATGTGATAGGTAGGAGCCTATGTTGGAATGTTGGAGGACAACAAGTACAATGAGGTACAAGGTGTAAGAGAATGTAAGTTGTACCATGTGAGGATAAGATTGGGGAGTGTTTAAGTGAGGAAGGTTTAAGCTTGTGAAGGTTTGTAAAGAATAAATATAAAGATGATGAAGATAAGTATGAAATCAAAGGATTGATTTGGGTTGATAATCATATTGCCAATAAGAGAGAAAAAAGTGGACAAACATGATTATGAAATGATTTGGGGATTTGTCTAGAATGTTTAGATTATGTAGGAATGAGTGTATAATCATTTGTTGGATAAGAAGCGTTTGACAAATGATTGAGGGGTGTGGAAGTATGAAGTGATATAGAAGTGTGGTATTGAGGAATCCTAGAGGAATGTGTGAGTTTGTAAAACATTTTGTATGTGTGAGAAGTGACAAAATCCAAAGCATAATCAACTTCCAAATACCACTGATAACGCCCAAATTATACATGTTTTCTATGGCGTTATTTGTATATATTTTATCATTTCTCGTGAACTTTCGATACTTAATAGTCTAAATTGCTTGCAGGTTCACTTGAAGACACTACTAACTAAAACTCAAGAAATTACGTACTTTGAAAGACAAATACAAAGAGAAGAAAAGATTTCAAGCTAAAAGTACAAGATGTGCGCCGCACTCCACTATTGTGCGCCGCACTTACCTATATAGCCGAAAACCGCCGCACTTATACCTAAGTGCGCCGCACTTTCCATCTGATGAGAAGAAATAAATGAAGACTTTAATGCAAATGCATTAACACACTAAGTACGCCGCACATATTACCTAGTGCGCCGCACTTCTTCAATCAGCATTTAATACTATCGCATTTAATCACCAAGTGCGCCGCACAATTTCTTGTGTGCGCCGCACTTTTCACCCAAATTCAGCCTATAAATAGAGGACGAAATTTCACTTTCAATTCATTCCTCCCACTCCTCTCTCATTCTACAAATCTTCTTCTTCACACACACACCAATCCTTTTGTCCCTCATCCATAAAAACACCAAAAAACACCACTACCTTTGAAGAATAAAGATCTAACGATCAAGAACGAAGACGGTTGTCAACTTAGTTATTGAAATAATGGAAGTTTATGTTAAGTCTACTTTTGTTATGAACTCCTTAGCCATGAGAGGCTAAATCTCTCATGACTACTCGATGATGTTATGATAATGAATAAGTGTTTGGTATGATCTTGATCTCTTTAATCTCAAGCTTATGTTGCGATCCTATTATATCTTATCTTGTCAGTTTTGCTTATCAACTTGAATTATATAATCATATCGGTATAGGTCGAAAGACCCGTTATGATCTATGTGGTTTTAAAGATTTGTCTATGGTCTTTATCGTTTGTGCCGAGAAATCCACTTTCGTAAATTGATAAACAAATAAGCTTTGATATACTAGTAACTGAACTATTTGAGTGACACATTTGGTCTGGTTAACTAAATATAAGTCTTGGGTTAAACAAGTTAGTTTGTGAAAACGTTTTCTGACGAGAAGTCCTTTTTATAAATTAATGCCCCATCTTTGAGGTCAAATCATTTCCAACACTTATAAGTTATTTTGAACTATTCGAGTAGTCATCCTTATTATCATTGGTAAAAATTAAAGTTACTTTTAAAATTGTTAAAGTCTATTTTCTTTCTGATTATTTGAACACTACTCAAATCCCTGTGGAACGACCTGGTCTTACCTAAAAAGATTATACTACATACGTGGGTTATACTTTTACCCGTGTGTTTCCATATAATTATCCGGTATTTTCAGTCTTATAAATTTAAAGCTTTTGAAACACATCAAAGTTTTTAGCGCCGATTAAACCTCGGCAACCATTAAATTACAAACTATGAAAACTTAATTCCCAAGTGAACTACCCTGGACTTACCTAAAAGCTATAACCTATACAACGAACGGGTATACTTACCCGAGTGTTTTGTATTTTATAAAAATCGTTATATTTCTAGTATTATAAAATTAAGCTTGGAAAACACACATCAAGTTTTTGGGCGTCGTTTGTCGGGGAATTAAATAAGTTATAATAGTTTTGGTTGCTTGTTTTTGGTGCTATAAATTGTTTCTTGTTAAGTTAATCTTCTAGTTTTGCAAATCAAATTTCAAACTCGCCGGAACCAGTTTCTGGCAAACGGAAACAAAAAATCATTTTTTTTCCCTACAGGAAGTACGTCCGCACACCTATTTTGTGCGCTTGTTTCAGAAAACCCAGGGACGTAACGCCGTATTTTAACCCAAGTACTCCGCACTTTTCTGCAAATTTTCACAAACAACATCTGGTATTTCAAAAACCCAAAACCAAAACCCCCAATACTGCTAGATCTTAAGGTCTATAAGTCATTTTGGAATTGTATTTTTATCTGATTATATGCCTTGTGTATTTATAATTATCTAGTTTATCATAATATTCTGAAAAAAACATAAAAATACCAGAAAGCCGGCGCACTTTTCCTAAAGTACGCCGCACTCTATCTATCTGATTTTTTTATCTATTTATCCTTATTTTCTATATATATAATAAAAACTAAAATATATTTAACATATGTATATAAATCTATAAAAAATTATAAAAAAATATATGAAAATATTTTATCTTATTTTGAATATTATCCTATTCGCCTTAATTATACATGTAAAAATATCTTTTTGCAAAATGCTTAACGTATGTATAAATCCCTCATCTTTTGAAAAACAACTTGTAAATTTAATATATAAATGAAATAAAAATTTAATAACCAGGACTTATAAGATTAAAACTATCCATAAAGATGTCATAGAGATCGAATCACTCAAATCTTCAACTCATCATTCCTTCGTTAACGAATTTGTAGTCATAAATATACCCGAAGAGGACGTCGAACCCAAACAAATAATTCTCGATCCTGATGATCAACCCATGTGGGAGTGTGCTAAGACTGTAGCACCAACTCCTAATTTTGCCATTATTCAACTCGATGTTGATGACAACTTTGTTATCAATAGTACTCACTTAAATATGATTTGGAAAAATAAATTCGATGGTTATCTGCGGGCTGATCCGCATGACCACATCCGTTAATTTCTCACAATCTGCAACATGTTCAGATACGGTGAAACGCAAAGTGAAGCTGTTAAGCTTTTGATATTTCCCTTTTCCTTGTGCGATGAAGCTAAAACCTGGTTTAACGAACTTAATGAAGAGTCTATAACATCGTGGGAACAAATGAGAAGAGCTTTTATAAACATATTCTTTTCACCTTCGTTATTTAACTGTCTTTTACTTGAAATCAGAAATTTCTCTCAACTCGTATGTGAAAGTCTAATCGACGCTTGGTTACGACTCAAGAACATGCTTCGAAAATGTCATGGGCACGGTCTGACCAAAGGAGCTATTATTCAAATATTCTATCACGGTCTAGACGAACCCACTCAAGGAATCCTGGACGTAACAGCCAGAGGAATCTTCCTCTACAAAAGTCCAAATCAAGCTTTTCAATTTCTCGAGGACAAAGTCCTTTTCGAACATGATTGGCCCATTAAATCTAAAAACGAACATCATCGAAAATCTGTTTCCTTCGCCGATGGAAGTGATAGTAAGACTGATAATTCTCGATTTATGGAAAAATTGAAGGCTATGGATTCTCAAATTATAAGTTTAAAAGAAGAATTACAAGATATGCGTAAGAAATACAATGAGCTTAGAGAGGAAAACGCTTCTAAAAACCACCTGAACGATGACACGCCGATGTGTGAACGTCATGAAGCCAATTACATCCAATCTGAAGATTATCAAAACCAAGATTCTCATAATTCGTTTTCTCATCAATCCCATCATGATCCTAATGATTCTGAGAAATCGCTCACAGAATTAAACAATGATGTGAGAAATGATCTCGAAGATTTCAAAAGACGTATCCGTGGCATGAGAAATGTTCATTGGAAACTCTATGACAACGACGATCGTAAAACTACCAGTGTTTCACCCAACAAAAAGTCTAAAACCATCAACCAAGAGCCTCAAGCTAAAACTGATTTTGAAAAATCAATCACAAAATTCTTGGATGGTCAAAGAGTTTCAAATATGTTTGTCAAAAACAATGTTAACGATATGATTTTAAAAATGAAGCAAAATGAAAAGAATTTCCAAACTAAAATTAAAAATATGGAAATAAAAATAGATGAGTGGTCGAAATCTCAAAACATATCTTTAGAACAAACCGATTGGACTGAGCCACAACCTCCTCCTCAAGCTTAAACCGAACAAGTGAATGCCGTATTCTCCGGGAGTGGAAAGTCCGATGATCATCTGAAAATTCAAAAAGATCCACCACCTTCTATCATCGTTAACAATAAAATCAAAAAAGACCGCCTAATTAAGACATCGAAAGGAAACTATCACATTGTAAAAACAAATGAATATCCATTCCGAGTATATACCAAAAATCTCATACCCTCAACGTTTAAATGTGGAAATGATTCCCACTTGAACCGTATTGTTAAGGTATCGTAAATCAAAATAATAATAAAAATAATATAATAATATAAAATATAAGCATAATAGTAAATAATAATTAAAAAATAATTTATATATAACAAATACTGTTACATCTTAAGTATGCATGATTTGCCTGTGTTTCTTACCTCATTTTTGTACCCAAAAAGAAGTTATTCGAACTTTATGGGTGGTCGCTGAAACCCTCACGAACAAACTCACCGACTCGGGACACCGAGTTAAAGGCTTGTACATGCGCTAAATGCCGAACCGTGGTCCTACGAAAGTGCGCATTAAGTATTTTACAGTTTTCGTAGTTGTGTCTATTTTGCAGATTAAATAAAACAGGTGGAGCTTGGATTGGTGGTTGGCATTTTACACTTAGAGACTTATATAATTGAAGTATTACATGTGGTAGAATACACATGCTTGGCGTTCTGTTTTGCGCCATATCCTTCATAATTCAACCAAGAACTTAAGAACCCCGGGAAGTACCGTTTTCTCTTAATTTTCCCTATTTTCTATATTTATCAATTCTCATATTGAGGGTAATGTTAAACTTAAGTGTGGAGGGGTAGCAAATAGGATAAATTAATCATGTCCCTTCATGTTTGCCCTGCAGAAATTTTCAAACTTTCAACTGATATTTTCTGGAAAATTTAAAAATTTATATATTGCTTTTCTAAAAAAAACTTAAAAGAATACATACGTTTAGTAAGGCAAATCCAACTGGATTGACATTTTAACTAGCACAAAAATCAACCCACTTAAATTGTGAGAAGTTTAGACTTTGAATATATTCGGGTACCCACCTTTGGTACCCAAGATAATTTTTGCCTTTAGCTTGTTCGAGTTAGGGTTGAATGCAGTCATATGTGTCTATTTCGTTGTTACGGATGTGTACGTATGGTCTTTGTCGCCTTTTCTGGAACATTGGTATTGAGTGGGCCGGTAATTTAGTAGCTCGAGAACTTGTGCTTGATCATCATTTACTAAACCGTGGTGAGGTTAATTTATAGACAAAGTCGTATGATAAAAGGTGAAATAAATCCCTATCTAATCATGTATCTGCAGCACTCGCTTTTAGTGTTGAGATCCCCAAAGTATCCCAAGAGCAAGAAAAATATGCTCGTTGAAGAAGAAGTTTTGTGCCAGCCTTAGTTATCACAGTATCTGGAATGAAAAGAATTTAAAGAAAAAAAAGAAAAAAAAAGAAGAAAAAAAGAAGAGAAAAAAAATAAAGTTCGAAGTATAAGGCAAAGTTCTGGCACATGGAATCAAGTATCTGCTATTCACCCTCATCATTATCACGTTTTGCCTCTTTGAGATTTTTGTCTAGGTGCTCATGCCGCAACGGGCATGTTTATGTGTCTAGTACAAGCATATGGTAGCGACCTAGATTATGTCTGTGCAATTGAGTGACTTCACAAATATAAAACCCTATCTGAGTGACTCGTGTGAATTCAAAAACAAACACTTTCCCTATGTGAGGTGCTCTGTTATATGTCTATGCCTGAAAAGTTATAAAACTCGTAAACACTTGTTAATGCTAAAATTATTTTTTCTCCACGTAACGATAAATGATCTTGTTTTCTCGCTTTAATTGCTTGAGGGCAAGCAATAGCTAAGTGTGGAGGGATTTGATAACGCCTAAATTATACATGTTTTCGGCGGCGTTATTTGCATTTATTTGATCATTTCTCGTGAACTTTTGGTACTTAATCAAGTATATTTGCTATTATATGTTCTAGGTATGTGTCGTGGAAGAAAACAAAAGAATACACGAAGATAAGAAGCTTAAACGAAGAAGTAAACTCAAGATAAGTCATGATCTCCCGACAACTGTTCACTATTTTGGCCGTAACTTGGTCATACGAACTCCGTTTTAGTTGATTCAAGCAGCCACGCGAAGAGAATTTAATTATCTAAAACCTTGAAAAAGGCCAAGTGCTGAAATTTCCCCAAGTACGCCGCACTTCCAAAAATGTGCGGCACACTTTTCATCGAATTTAAGAGAATTAATGGCATTAAGTGTGGAAAACATTAACTCCCGATGTGCGGCACACAAATAAGTTTGTGCGGTGCACTTTCGCCCCCGAAAAGCCTATAAATACCCACCTAGGCTCCCTCATTTCACACACTCTCATACAAATCAATTCCATTCTTATGGAACACCTAGAGTGGGGATTTTTGGGGATAAAGGCTTGACAACCCTTGTTCCGAACATCCCTTTACGCCACCATCACCACCATCGAATACCACCACTCTCCACCATGTTTTCCAAAGATTACCATCACCCTCATACCTCATCTATCAATTTCCAGATCCTAACAACCCATATACTTGGAGAATTCACCATAATTCTTCTAAGAACTCAATATAAAACCCGTTTCCAAACACCCCCTTATCCGTATACTGTTATGTTGTTGCTGAATTCCCAGAGGTTTGGTGATATATTTCGGTTGATTACAGAATTATAGGGTGTAGGCTTGATATTGGAATCATTGGTTGATGTTGGTATTGGTTGTTGAGTCGAATATTTGGTTATTCGATCTTTTGTTCTCATATACCTTTGTTTACGAATCGTTGGTACATTCTTATTTATATTTATGATGAAATATTATGAGTTTATCATTTATAATATGGTTGTTATAAATATGAACATGGAGTAGTCATCTTGTGTTTGTTTTAGCATAATGTGATCTTGGATATGGAGCGTTTGGATATGTGTTTATTAAATTGGTAAAACATATTTTATACAAGAATATAGGCCGAAAGGGTTCTTTTATATATGTCTTTAATCATTCTACTTAATATATTGGTTATAATAACTTATAAAGGCCGAAAGGATTTATTGTTATTAATCGATATAATCATTCGTTATATTTAAAGACCGAAAGGATTTGTAACTTGTGAAATCTTTATTTTCTAAATTTATAAACACTATTCTAAACACATCATTATCTAAGTGATCATTGCCTAACAAATATACCTTAATCATTTGGTTAAATCATCTTTTAATCACTTTCTTTACAACATTCGATATATGCAAGATTTGGTTAATTTGATCCGTGACAATCTTATTAACCTTAGCACCATAATTACAAACTGTGAAAACTTCAATTCCTGTGGAACGACCTGGACTTACCTAAAGCTATACAATACACGAACGGGTATACTTCCCGAATGTTGTGTTTTTAGTCAAAATCGGTATTTCTAGTTATTATAAATTTAAAGCTTGTGAAAACACACATTAAGTTTTTGGAGCCGCTGCCGGAGAATTATTTAAGTTGTTATCAGTTTGTTGCTTGTTTTAGGTGCTATTTTGTTTCACAAAATTTTTAAAGTCGCCATACCGTTTTCTGGCAAACGGAACCCAAAAATCATTTTTTCTTCAGGAAGTACGCCGCACATCCTATTTGTGCGCCGGTTTTTTTGAACACCCAGGAAGAACGCCATACTTTACCCAAGTACACCGCACTTTCTGCAAATTTTCACAAACAAAATCTTATTTCAAAAACCAAAACCAAAACCCACAATATGCTAGCCTTAGGTTCTATAATCATTTAGAATTGTATTTTATCTGATTATATGCCTTGTGTATTTGTAATTATCTAGTTTATCATAATATTCGAAAAAAACATAAAATTTCAAGAAAAGCCGGCTCACTTTTCCTAAAGTACGCCGTACATATATTAGGTCCATTAGGTCATGTTTTGTTCATGTGAGTCCAAGATAACAAGATTAACATGTTATTTTACCATTTTTACTTGTAACTCATAAGTTGACTTTTAGAAACCCTAATTTGCACTTAAACATGTTTACTCTTAAGCATCATGTTAAAACACTTATACATTCCTTCTAACATAATATTATCATCCATATGACATGTAAATAAGTGTACAAAACATTAATCATATGTAGAAATCCATTTTACATATTCAAAAGTACCCTAGATGGTGATTTAACTAAGTATAACATATGAACACATAAAATCTTAGTTATGAAATGATTAAGCTTTATATATAACCTTGTGTGGATGAGTAGAGAAAAGAAAACCAATCACACCCTTGTGATTCAAACTCTTGGCTTGAAAAATTAGAATGAAACCCTAATTTTTCCCAAGTAAACCCTTTCTTTCTTTTCTTGATTCCTTCCTTGCAAATGGTGAACCAAACCTTGGAACCACCTTAGAATACCTTAAGTATGATGTGAGTATGCTTGTATAATGATAGAAAATCAAGCAATGGATTACCCAAAATAACTATTTTGAGCCGTGGGGTATAGAGAGGACAAAGGAGAGATTTTTGTGATTTTTGGTTAAGTGTTTATGAAAGAAAGAGTGCATGCATGCTATTTATAGTGAAAATATCTAATTAACCTAACCATGGTCACTTTCTAACCCTTGCACAAGGTTAATTAGTCAAGTGGTTCATGGTGTAAGAGTTGGTTCCCTATGATCTTTCTTAACCTAGATATTTTGAGCAAGTTGATAATTCTTGGTCCTATCCTTGAAATTTCGGCCACATAGGCTCCCATGTGATGTTATATTGATTATTTTGGGTATTGGGTATAATCGTGGGTATTCGTTTAAGCGTAGTTAGGTTTTGGTGCTTCCGGGAATGCCGAAACGCGTTTTATCGCGAAACGTAAGCATTTTACGTAGCCAATAAAAATAAGATGAACAATGTTATTAATTATCCTCATAATAATCATATAACACTTGCTTGATGTAAACATTTAATCGTTTAATGCCCGTTTACATTGAATGATCATTTTTAGTTTACGCGATTTAACTTAACGTTTACGGTTTAAGAGCAAACGCGTAAAACCCTAAAAATAAATTGTGAATTACATAATGTCATACAATGACCTAAAACACGAGGTGTTATAGTTTGTATATTATTTATTAACACTTAAGGATTTATAACTTGCATCCTTTTTATTCACTAACTACATCTTTATAGATTTTTTTTAATACATTACTTTTGCAAATAGAAAATTTTCGTTTTAGAAAAACAAAGTATAAACTTGAACTAAAATTCTTATTTACAAATGATTAGCTATTATCATTGATAAAGCTTTTTCTCTAAATATGTTGATTAGACTTTCAAGAGTAATACTCTAATTTGTAAAAATTAAAGAGAACACGTATAATTAATCATTTTAAGAACTTCGGGGAAGAAAAATCACAAGTTATTCTTATAAGCCTTTAAGTTTTCCAAATAAACTTTGCTTAGCATCCTAATTCGTAACCAACACTATCATCTCTTATTCTTTACAAAAGAAATTCACAAATACTTAGCCTATATAAAATCCAACTCGGCATATTTAAAATCTACTTGAGATTAGCACAAGTTTTCTTTTACTAATGATTCAAGTCTAGCATGTTTAAAGTCTACATGAGACTAGCACAAACTATCATCATTAATTGTTATGGGATAAAGCTAGAACTCAACACGTACGATCGGGTCAAAAATTACTTCTTATTCTTATCAGCGGAAAACCTACATTTGTGTCATTTTTTTTATATTTATGACTTTAAAATTTAAATTTTTTGCTATTTTTGTGGGAAATCGGGTACGTGAGAACAAAATAATAAGCAAGCAACATCAAATCGATAGATTCCCTTCCCCAAACTAAAATGAAACATTGTCCTCAATGTTTAAAGTCGGGTCATCAATAATCGATAGATTCCCTCCCCAAACTAAAACGAAACATTGTCTTCATGTTTAAGGGGTCTCTACGCAAATCTAAGCCGTGTTATTAATTCTGAAAAGATAAACGTTGAATCGATAATGACTGAGAGAGAAATCGGATTTCCGTAAACTAATTTTCAAACAATTGGTTAGGAAGCTCGGTGATCCGGGACACATCACCGAACACGAGAGGCTTCAAAAAGTTCCCTCCATAACGGCTTGTTTTGTTCACAAGTCCGCAAGCTCGACTCGATCATGAATTTCATTCGTCTTAGGGGAGGAAATGGAACTGGCTTAATGAGCTTAAGAGAAAAATGGAAAGTAGAGATGCCAGGGTCAAAAACGAGGTCCTCACTCCTGAGAGAGAGAATTAAAGGAGAATCCTCGGGGTAGGTGAAAAATGGAAGAAAAGTCCAAATGAAAAATATGAAGGAATTGACATTTTCAACATTTAGGGATAAAACAATTTTTCCTTGGTTAAAATCTTCATCATTCATTGCCGTATTGGGCTTAAAATCTAAAGAAACGTCTGGTGGTTCCAGTGGAGGACGGGGAGATGATGGGTTGTCTTGATGATCAAGGTTAGGTAACTCAATATCTTCATCTTCGGAATCATCATTCTCAACTCTCGGTGGAATTAAATCATCTGGAACGAGGAAAATATCGATCTCTTCTTGAACGGGTTCACTATCCTTAACAGGGATAAGAGATACGAGAAGAGACTCGATAATTGAACTTTGATTAGCATGAAAATTTCCTAGTGACCGTGAAATTGAAATTTCACAAAGCAAATTCATACGATTAAGATAATCCTCATGTTCACGATCATTCCTCGAAGGAAGTGTAATAAGTTCACCAGCAAACTCATGGTGAAGAGGATCACTCCTTAGAAAAAAAGTAATCGAGGTATTATTTTGTTCTGGTTCATGATCGAAAATTGCTTCGGGAGCGAGATTATGGGTGGTATCATCACTAAGCAGATTCTCAAGAAAAATTATGTCTTCTTCTGAATCGAAATAACCTTCCTCAAAATTAGAAGAAAATTCCATGGCTAGAAAAGCATCGATCTCATCAATATCGTCTTCTGGAGCGAAACACTCAACCTTATCGGTTAAAGGTGTGTTAAGTAAAAATGGCTCCTCAGAATCTGAAACATTGGAGTTCTTGATTTCGACATCTTCATCCATCTCGTTCAAGAGAGGATTTACGTTGCTAGAGGTGAAGTTGTCATCAAATTCGAAAAGAGGGTTTGAATAAACTTGAAAATTAACATCTTTTTTAAGAAGAGTGAGTTCATCGGCGAACTCCTCAAGATGATCAATAGTCTTCACCGGAGAAGAACTAGGAGGAAGAGCATCGGAATCATTAGTGGTACTGCCACTAAATGGCTCATCTTTCGAAAAATCAATTACAGAAATAGCATGAGCAAATTGCTTATTCTTGCTTTTCTCAGATTTTTCAGCATAAAAACGAGTTCATCGCTTCCCACTCTTAAAGTTAATTTTTCCTCGTATAAATCAATGAGAGCTTTTGCGGTGCGAAGGAAAGGTCTCCCTAAAATAATAGGCACTCTTGGGTCAGGTTCAAAATTAACCACTACAAAATCAGCAAGAAAAGTGAAACCATCAACTCTAACTACAACATTCTCGGCTATACCCATTGGGCGAGTAATTGAACGATTGGCAAGCTCGAGTGTCATTCGAGTGGGAGTCAAAGCTCCAAGCCCAAGTTGCTTGTAGATAGAACGAGGCAAAAGATTTATGCTAGCTCCAGAATCGGCTAAAGCACTAGTCCTATCAAGTTCTTGTAAAGCACATGGGATAAGAAATTTTCCCGGATCTTCGAGTTTCTCGGGAACTTTGTTCTTGATGATTGCGGAACATTCAGCATTTACGGTTGTAATGGCGATCTCCTCGAGCTTTTCTTTGTTCCTTAGCAACGAGCTTAACCATTTGTTGAACTTTGGCATTTCGACAAGAGCATCTTTCAATCCAATCTTTAAACGGAGTTGTTTGAACATCTTCAAGAACCGGCTATGTTGAGCACTTGGTTTATCGTTCTCTCTCACTTTCATCAGCTCGGGATATGGAAGTTTAGATTGATACGACATTGGTTTTGGAATTTCCATGAAAATGGAATCTTCTTCCTCTGGAGGTGGGACTTGTGCGGTACTTTCTAAACTTGGTTTTTGCACTTTGTCCATTGACGTCTCCGGGTTTTGTTCGGGTTCCTTTGAAGGAATAGAAATAACGGGTGTAGGAACAAGAGGAGTCGAAGGTCCTTCCAAAGTCTTACCGCTTCTTGTAGTGATAGCATTAACATGCTCACGAGGGTTAGTTACGGTTTGACTTGGAAGAGTACCCGATTTTGAAGTAGAGGCGGAATTGTTGAAATTATTACAAAGACTTGTCAACAAACTTGTAACATTAGCCATTTGATTTTGCAAATTTTGACCTTGATTTTGAACATTCTTCAATACCGCATCGTTTGCCTTGACGTAGTTATCAAAATCCGTTTTTGAAACACCTTGAATTTGGGAAGCGGTAGATTGGTAAGGTAAAGCTTGATTAACCGGGGTTTGATTAGTTGGTGGTTGGTATGGTGGGGTTTGATAAACGGCTCCTTGACGGTTTTGGTTGAAATTGTTTCCACGGTTTTGATTGTGATTCGGATTGAAATTGTTTCCTTGATATCGGTTTTGGTTTCCTTGATTGTTTTGAACATTTGTTTGATTAAAACCGGGTGGTCTCATTTGATTTGCCAAATTAGGAGGATTTCTTTGAACAAAGTTGCCAACGGCGGCGGTTTGTTGGAATTGATGAATGTTATCATGAAAAACGGGAAAATCGTTCCTTGTTAACGGACAATTGTTAAAATTATGGTTTGAACCACATGTAACACAAACTTCCTCAACTGCTTTGACGGTAGCAGGAGTCAATTGTTTTTCACTAATCGCCTTCTCTAAACGGCTCATTCGAATATCCATTTTGTCTTCAAGAGAAGCGGCTATTTGTTGAAGCTCGAATGAAATAGAAGGTGAAGAAGTAGAAGGAGGAGCATTCGTACTCACTTTCGAATCATTCGCACGACTTCGTGAATAACGCACCTTGGATTTACTCTCAATTATGGCTAAACCATCTCGAGGCATTGATCATTTGTATTCAAAGAGTTGTAGAACGTATCAAGTTGATGTAATTTAGAGAATCCATGATGAGGACATTGACGAAGAAGTCCTTTGAAACGTTCCCATGCTTCGTTGAAAGTTTCATTCGGTTTTTGATAGAAAGTAGTGATTTCGTTTCGAAGGTAAGTTGTTTTCTAAGGTGGAAAGAATTGGTTTATGAATTTCGAGACAAGATCATCCCACGTTAGAATCGATTGAGGAGGTTCTTTATCAAGCCAAATCCGGGCTTCACCCTAGAGAGAGAAAGGAAAAAGCAAAAGCTTAATCGATGTGTTCGGAATGTCCGGATGTCTAAACGTGGAAGTAACCTTGTTGAAAAATCAAAGATGATTATGAGGGTCTTGTTTACCCGTAAATTGATTACTTTGCACAAGATTAATCAAAGTTTGTTTAAGTTCAAAATTGTTTGCATTTATCGGTGGAACAACAATTGCATCTTCGTATCCCTCGATGGGAGCTTGTAGCATTTTAGCCATAGTCCGATTGTCTGCCATCTCAACAATAGTTCGAATCTCGGGTTCGACTAGGTTAGAAGCTTGTCTTCTTTGACGTCTTGGAATCGTGACGTTTGAATTACTCGGAAAATTAGAACGCCTAGTGCACATGCACTAGTTAAAAGAAAAGAGAAATAAAAGAAAAACAAAAATTACACTAATTTTTTTTGGATTTTTTGAATTTTTTTCAATATTTATTCACAACTATTAAAAACGGATACTCGGAAGACAACTTAAACCAAATAATCAACTTACTTCACGGTAGCTCTTAAAAATTGCTTCTTAAGGTGAGCCGTTCCTCGTAAGTGACACAAATGACAAGTTTTTGAATCTTTGGTTCGATTTGGGAACTTTTCAAGTTCACCGGAACTTATTTATGATAATACCTCGATTGAGGATATTATATGTTGGTGTTCTTTTACCAACTTTGTGTATTTTTTTTTAAGGACAATTTTTTTTATATTTTTGATTTTTTTTATTATTTTTTTAATTATATGATAACTATACTAAAAAGAAAAGAAAAATATTTTTTACTTTTTATATTTTTTAAATTTGTTTTTTTTTGGGTTTTTGATTTTTAAAACAAAAATTAACTTTCGTAAACGAAAGGATCTTCAAATCAAAATCAACAAACGTAAACGAAGGAATCTTTAATACAAGTCCCCGGCAGCTAGAGTTATATATAAGTATGATGATATAACACACATTTACCCTTGAGGGACAAATGTTAAATGGAAAACTCTTCAAAATATTATTTATATATAGTATAAATACGTATATTAAATCCGGGAAATTTGCTTTCCCGAGGTCGTATCTACATACGAATGTGAAATTGAAAACACATTCTTGTTTCGGGACAATGATGTTGGAGATGAGAGAAAGATATTTTTGATTATCTAAAACTACTAAATAATAGCAACAAATTAAATAAGCACACAAAAACAATTAATCACTTAAAACAATTAACGGGTACAAATAAAACGCGACAATTAAGAAAATTAAGCAAAATTAACTCTTAAAAATGCAAACTAAATTTTTAAACCTAAAATAAGACAAAAGAAAATTTTAGGAAAAAGAAAAATATTTTTTTGATAATTTTTGAATTTATTATAAATTAAAAAACTATTTTAATCTAATTAAATCCTAAAAAATAGAAAATTAAGTCCTAAAAATTAAGAAAAATGATTTTTAAACTTAGAAAAATCTAAAAATAACTATAAAACTAAGATGAACTATTTTTAAAAATTTAAAATTAAAATTAAAAGCGCAAAAAATGAAATAAAAATCTAAATGTGTTGAAATTGATTTTTTCTGAATGGAAACCAAAAGTAATTTTTAAAACTGAAAAACTTATTTTTTTGTATTTTTCTAAAACTTTTGTTTTATTTTTCATGATTTTCGAAGAAAATTAAATCCTAAGAAAAATGATAGAAATATAAGTCTGAACTTAATGGAAAATGTGAAAAATTCATGGAAAAATCCTAAATACTAAAAGGGACTTAAGAAAAATAATAACTATGAAAAAGCTAAACAAATAAGCCCAAAATTAAGCCTAATAAGCTACGGCTTATTAAACTAGAAAGAAAAATAAAACAAGGTTATCTATTAAATGGTGCAAGGTATGAGTGGATGAGCTATTGAAGCAAAGTGGTAAAACGTGTGTGTTGTGTGCTTGAGGTCGCGGGTTCAAGGTCTGGCAACACCCCTTTTTGCACTTTTTTTTATTTTTGAAAACCAAGAGCTTAAAGCTGTTAAGGATGATTTTTTGAACACTTTTAATAAAAGAAGCTTAGGCTGAAACTTAAAAATAAGCTCTCTAAGAGTTTTTGAAGCTTCTGACCACAGAAAGTGGGGTTTTGAAGCTTGTTGGAAACACGAAAAGTGTCGGTCACTTCCAAAGTTGTAACAAGTCTTAGCTCATAGTTAGTATAAGGATTAGATTAGTAATCTAGTCCGGCCCAAGGCCCATGGGTGGCCCAACTCCAGCCCATGGCCGGCCAAATGTAGTATAAATACACCCTCTCCTAGTCTTGGAGAGGGTTGGTTGTTCCATTTGTTTTCCACACACTTCATTAATACATCATCCATATTCCATCCAAGTTTCTCTAACAATCCAACCCACATCTCACTTATTGTTCTTGGTTGATCTTAAGATTACTAGTATTCTTCAATTGGTATCAAGAGCCATGGCGTGGTGTGTTTAGATTTTTGTGTTTGATTTGTATTCAAAACCTTTACAAAGAGCAAATTAGTGATTAAATTTTTTTGGCTTAAAAACCTTAAAGTTTTCATTTTTATTGTTCCTATAGGGTTAGTAATACTAGTTGTACAAGATTTTTTGCTAAAAATCATTAAAAATCGTGTCTTTTTGAGTTTTGAAAATTTGGGTTTCGTAATAGTTAAAATCGAACTAGTGGACCGAACAAGTGGATCGAACTAGAGAATCGAACAAGGGGATCGAACTAGATCACCGAACGAGAGGACCGAACGAGCTGTTGCATAGATTGAACCGAACGAGCTTCTTCAGTCTCAATCGAACGAGTAGCTTCTAGTTTGTATCGAACGAGCTCTCTCTAGTTAAGATCGAACTAACGGATCGAACTAGCAGATCGAACTAACGGATCGAACTAGCGGATCGAACTAACGGATCGAACTAGCGGATCGAACGAAAGGACCGAACTAGGGATCGAACTAGTGGGATCGAACTAGGAGGACCGAACCAGTGAAAAACAAATTTAGTTTAAACTTAACAAACTCAATTTTAAATTATACGGTTATTTCTTTGACTTGTAAAATCCCGTGAAACAAACACTTGTCTTCCCGGTTTTGTCAAGAATTGTAAAATCCCGTGTAGTTTTAATTCAAGACTCAACAATCACGTAACCAAACACAATTTCTTTCTACCACCGATCGATCAAATTGTAATCTTTTGATATCACAATGACGTCTCTTGCTGATAAATCACTTCTCTCTGGAGGAGACAACAAACCACCGATGCTTGAAAAACACTTGTATGATTCATGGAAAAGCAGAATGGAACTTTATATGATGAATAGACCACATGGAAGAATGATACTTGCATCTGTTGAAAAAGGACCACTTGTTTGGCCTTCAATCACTGAGGACGGAGTAACAAGGCTAAAGGAATATGTTGAGCTAACTCCAGCTGAAGCCATTCAAGCAGATTGCGACATCAAAGCTATAAACATCATTCTCCAAGGCCTACCAACCGTCATAGTTGAGGTTCCAAAAGAACTTCCTACAGTAAGTATGGTGAATACTAGCTTGAAAGAGCTTAAACGCTATCTTACTGGCTTTGATCAGGTTGTCAAAGAAAGAACCACTGCCACAGCTATCACTGAGGGCACATGGGGGTTTGAACATACAAAGGCTTGTTTTCGAGATGAAATCATTCCGTTTATAAAAGAATTAAAAGATATCTTCAATAACTTTAACCAATACTTGGTTAAAGAACTTGCCGTTGTCCAAAAAGTCTTTTA
>BQNB010010622.1:31695-45212 GCA_026074375.1 Tanacetum coccineum
AAATGAGAATACTATGATCTATAACTATTAAGCTAACAACAGATTAAGAATAATAACTATTAAGCACAAAAAGATGATATAAGACTCAAATAAGAAAGTTAAGCACATAAATTAAACTAATAACCAAATAAGCTAACATTAAGATAAAATTTA
The DNA here is from genome assembly GCA_026074375.1 of Tanacetum coccineum. Taxonomy (NCBI): domain Eukaryota; kingdom Viridiplantae; phylum Streptophyta; class Magnoliopsida; order Asterales; family Asteraceae; genus Tanacetum; species Tanacetum coccineum. Next base: position 31,849 of record BQNB010010622.1, read on the forward strand.
AATGACAAAGGAATTTAAAGGAAAACTTACAAATTGCTTCAGCTTAACAGAAGCTTATAGGCTCTTAGAGCTCATCAACAGATCTGGCTTATCCAAGGATAAGCCAGTAAAATCCATGGGAGCTCTTCCATTGTAAGCTCCCCTTCCTTTAGCTTATAAGACCAGGTATCAAAGGTATTAAGCTGATTTTAGGATTAAAGTAAGTTAAATAAACTAATTAGCTCTATCATAAGCTTAGAGACTCATGAGAGCTTATTGAGAGCTTATGAATCATTAACATGAGAACACTAGAGCTATTTGAGAATTTATAACAATTGTATTAAAAGAAGACTGAATTTCATTTACTAAAAGCTTGTTACATTACTGAAAAGAGATTACAATAGGAATTTAAAGAAAATACATGAAAATTTCATAAGCTAAACTAAATTAAGCTAAAAAAAATAAAGAGCTAACTAGATTGATGTGTGTGTGTGAAATGTGTGGCTATTTATGTCCAATTAAGGTTTTGGGTAGCTTTGTGACAAAATCCATTGTTATTCTTTCCCATTTCCACATAGGAATTTCTGGTTGTACCAATAAGCCGGATGGCTTTTGACATTCTTCTTTAACTCTAAAACATGTCAAACACTTGCTAACATATTCTGCGATGATTGCCTTCATGTTAGGCCACCAATAAAGTTCCTTTATATCATGGTACATCTTATCAGAACCCAGGTGAATAGAATATTTGGATTTATGATACTCGTGCATGATTAAGTCTCTTAAACCACCAAAAAGTGGTAACCAGCTTCGGTTTTTGATACAACGAGTTCCATCAGGACGAATTTCAAATGATTTATCCATTCCTCTTAGGTTCTCGCTTTTGATATTTTCTTCCTTGAGGGCTTCATTTTGGGCTTCGAGAATTTAAGATGGTAATTTTGGATGAACGGTTAAGATTAATGCTCTGACTCAGAGGGGTTTGATTCATTTCTTTCGACTTAAGGCATCTGCTACAACATTTGCCTTTTCGGGATGATAACAAATTTTACAATCATAATCTGCGAGTAGTTCTAACCATCGGCGTTGCCTCATATTCAATTCTTTTTGACGAAGAATATGTTGAAGGCTTTTGTGATCAGTGAAAACTGTACACTTTGTACCGTATAGATAGTGTAGTTTTCTTCATGAGGTTTGAGTTGTCGAGATGCATAAGCAATGACTTTTTCTCTTTGCATTAATACAGCTCCTAACCCTTAAATGACAAAATTATCGTTTCCTTCTGGTAATGCTAAGTCTCGTAATGCTAAGATTGGAGCTTCACATAGTTTTTGTTTAAGGAGTTGAAAAGCCGATTCTTGTCCTTCACCCCAGATATAACTCTTATTCTTCTGGGTTAATTTAGTCAAAGGCTTTGCAATCTTTGAAAATCCTTCGATAAATCTTCGATAATAGCGGAGAGTCCTAAGAATTGACGCACTTCTGTAGTTGTAGCGGGAGATGTCATATTATTAACTGCTTCTATCTTGGCAGGGTAAACATGAGTCTTGTATATCGATGAGATGACCAAGAAATTGCACGATATGTATCCAGAAATCACATTTAGAGAACTTGGCATACAATTTCTCTTTTCGGAGTAATTCCAAGATTATTCTGAGATGACTTGCATGTTCTTCTTCGTTGCGAGAATAGATAAGAATATCATCGATGAACACAATTACAAACTTATCCAGATAAGGTTTACAAACACGATTCATGAGATCCATGATTACAGCAGGTGCATTTGTTAACCTAATGCATACTTGTAATTCATAGTGTCCGTATCTCGTTCTGAAAGCAGTCTTAGGAATATCTTCTTCCCTTACTCTTAGTTGATGATAACCTGATCTTAAGTCGATTTTTGAGTAAACGCTTGAACCTTGAAGTTGATCGAATAAGTCATCGATCCTGGGCAATGGGTAACGATTCTTTATAGTAAGTTTATTCAACTCTTCTGTAATAGATAACACTTTCTAAAAAGATCCGTCTTTCTTTTTAACAAATAAGACAGGAGCTCCCCAAGGTGATGTACTTGGTCGAATGAAACCTCGGTCGGTTAGTTCTTGAAGTTGATTAGACAACTCCTGCATTTCTGAAGGAGCTAATCTATAAGGTGTTCGAGCTATAGGTGCTGCTCCGGGGATTAAGTCGATTTGGAATTCTACTTGGCGAACAGGGGAGGGATACACGGTAGGATTTTCAGGAAAGACTCTGGAATTCTTTGACTACGGAAATGTCTTCGAGTCTCTTCTCGTCTGCTTTCTTCTCCATAACTTGGATCATAAAAACTTGACAACCTCGGGATATATACTTTTTGGTTTTTATACAGGATTGAGATTTATTCGAGTTTTACTTCGATCATCCTCGAATGAATTATAGTTTCACCACGATAGGATGTGAACAACTTTTCTCGTTACAGAGAATTTTGGGCATGATATTTGGAATAAACAAAAAAAAAAATAACAATCCATACCAATGACTACGTCGAAACTACCAAGTTTAATTGGCATGAGATCGATTTCAAAAGGTTGATTTAGCAAAGTTAAAGTGCAGCCTTTAATAACAGTGTTTGTGCTTACTAAGTTTCCGTCAGCCATTTCGATATTATAAAAGGTATCTACTATAATAGATGGAATATTTAGCATAGAGAAAGAGTAAGGTATAAAACTTCTATCAACTCCGGAATCAAATAATACCCTGACTAAATGCTGATTTAGGAGAAACATACCCGTAACGACGTTTAGGTCTTGTTGGGACTTTCATATCTCTTGCATATAGGCTCTTCCTGGGCAGGGGGAATTATGTTGGTCTTTTGGACTGATTTGTGTAGTGTCCTTTCTCTACCCACAGGAAGGCAAACCACTGTTACTGGGAGTTGATTACTTCTGGTGGCTGGCTTCTTGCTTCGGCAGTTCTTGCTTAGATGGCCCATTCTGTTGCAATTATTACACCTACCAGTACAGGGTCCGGTGTGATGGTAATTGCACCTTTTACACAGAGGGAGATCTCCGGCATACCTACCATTTTCTGATGAAGTAACAGCATAGGCTCTACCAGCTTCTTGCCTTCGGTTCTGTTGTCGATGATTATTGTAACGATTATTGGTGTTGCGGTAGTTGTTGTTGCTGCGGGAGCTGTTGTTGAAAGTTCTTCTGTCATCAAACTTTCTTTTGTTGTCACTTGATACTTGCATTGGAGCATGCTTAGTTACTTGATCCATTAGCCTTTGGGCTATGTTAATGGCCTCCTCTAAAGTTTGAGGTTTAGAGGCAGTAACATTTCCTTCAATGCTTCGAGGTAGACCTCCGATAAAAGCTTCCAAGAGTTTATCGTTGTTTGGCACCATGTTTGGACATAGAACCGTTAATTCTTGGAATCTTCTAACATAAGGTTTAAGATCATTTCCCTTTACAATCAGATTGTAAAGTTCTTCTTCCATCTTCCTGATCTCAGTCTGAGGACAATACTTGTTCATTCATAAGCTTTTTAACTCAGTCCAGGTGATTTGATTGGCTTGCTCTATTCCCATAGGCTGGGCATATGCATTCCACCAGGACAAGGCATCGTCAGTTAAAGTACCAGTAGCAAAAGTTACTTTGTTTTCTTCGGCACATCTGCTACGAGAGAATACTGATTCGGTTCGTTCAAACCAGCGAATAAGACCTACTGCTCCTTCCGTACCATTAAGGTAGAAAGGTTGACAGCTAATGAACTCTTTGTAGTTCCCTTTTTTATGCACGGAGTTCAGTAGACCGGTGTCCTGTTGGGATTACTAAGACTTGCCATTGTCGTAGATTGAAGCTTCTAGAGCCAAGGTGGACATGTCAAAGCTACTAACTTTCTAATGACATCTTGAGTCATAGCTGGTGCTTCCGTTGTTGATGCTCTTTTTGGAGGCATTCTACCAACAAAAGATAACACGTAATAAGAATGATAGGAGTAATGCTCAAAATTTTTAAAGAGAAATACTCAGTTTTAAACTTTAAGCATATTTAACAATAAAGATATTGAAGCTTTGGATATAGGTTATGGGATAATGATGATGCGTATGATAGATGAATGATGGATGAAGGAATGATAAATAAATGAAGATGGATGGATGATGCGATGCATAAGCAGGAAGGTTACAACCATAGGTTGATTAACGGGATTGCCTTTATTAGAACAACTTGCCTTTTTACTGTACATAGTCAAGATTTGACAAGTGTTTTTATTTATACCACACATCCCGTGGCTAGGTTAAGACTAAAGACTGGAATTTAAACTAGAAACTAAAAACTAGATGATCACTGAATGCGGTTCTGGAGTTCGATGATAGAGTTCATGAGTTTTTCTATATCTTCTTGGTGACGAGTTTCCATATCATTTATGACTTCTGCCAATTCCGCGATTCTGTAGCGAGCTAAGGAGATCTTATGGTTGGATCCTATTTGCTTTCTCCGGAGTTTAGTGATCTGAGTATGAGCTTGCTGGAGTTCTTCTGCTAAGGCGTCAAAATCACGTTGGATGATTATTGTTCCTTTACCAAGACCTTCTATGCCATTTTCAATCTGTTCAAAACGTTCAGGAGGGATTTCTTCTAGATAACCTTGGATACCCTGAATTTGCTCTTCATGACGTTTGATTAGGCTGTATTTACGGAAGTTTCACCAGATCTTAAGAGCTTGAAGTTGGGCTGGGTAGATGGAAACAACCTGCCATTGGTGAAAGAGTCCTTCTGGGAGAAAGGAACTCTTGAGTTTCTAGGTGGTATGATTATTGGAGGAATGGTTTGGTGACTTTTCCTGTTTAGAAAGCTTGTATGGCCTTTCAATGTAAGGGTTCATCGGGAATAATGAAAGGGGCGGTGAAGTTAGCGGGACAATTCCAAAATGAATTGGTAGCACTGGTGTAGTTTTCCAGGAGAGGTCGGGGGTGGAGAGCGAAACTTGTAGGGACATAATCTGGTGAGCCGGGTGGAACATAGTTTGGGAAATTGGAAGAAAAGACATCCTCCAAATTAGAAATAGGACGATCAGGGGAAGACATCGTTCTGATTAAAAACAGCAGTAATAACATTAAGTTATTTATTCAGTAATTATATTAGTTATGTAGCTTTACATACCATTATTCGGGAAAATATAGCGGCAAGGAGGATTTTCTTGGATGGAAATAGAATAAGTAGCTTATAGTTAAGGTTTTAACTTTGTTATCTATAAAGTTGGCTCTGATACCAAATCGGTATCTCCCCCATTTTTTACATTATAGCAGCGGAAGCTAATCTGGGGTATTTCTTCAAGTACAACAGTCATTATCATAGAAACGGGAATAAAAGAGTCGTTTTTGAAAATAAGTTATCATTCATTATATCTTAAGTGTTTTTGACAAACGTGAGGTTTCTAGAATCTAAATACAAAATTTAAATGAATAACGGTTTTTACATCTTCGTGTCCTCATCACTCCGTGCCTTTAGTTACCGAGATAAAACATGCTAAAAAAGTCTACACAAAGGTCTGTGTGAAATCCATGGTTTAAGTAATATAATTTGAATGCAAAATGTGATACTGGGTTACGTTGATATACACCCAGTATTCGAAAACATACATTTATTTGCCCATTTAGCTCATGAATCCGATGCCTTTAGGTTATAGTTATAAAGTATCCCATGCAGGCACCTTTGCCAAAATAACCGCGTTATTTCTATGATGTGCGATTGGGGTGAGTTCATATATAATTGATAGATTGTACATCATCTAACTTAATAGATGGATATTTACATTTATGAAAATTGTGGGTAATTAACGATTCATGATTATGGAGACTTAAAGGCAAAGAAGTTACTTAGGCAATAGTAAATTGAAATAGCATACATAAATAATTGCATTCATGTTTATAGCATGTATCCCCCTCGCGGGTTTATAAAATATTTGAAATATTGAAATGCGAGGCTATGAACTCACCTGAACAGTTATAGGGAAATTGATAGCTAATGTATAGGGAATGAAAGTAACGGCTTCAACACGGCAATCACAGACAACCTGGGTTAATATATGGAAAGTCTTAGTTTGATTGTATATATAAGTTTTTGGATATCGATGTTGGTTTTGATATAAAAATTATCATAACACCGTTCGGGCCATCATAGTTTAGAAGTCATTCAGTAAACGTTTGTGGGCACTTTAAATCGTAAACCCAACAACTCAGACAGAACGTATACAGTACCTAGGATGAAACTTCTTAATATGAAGCTCCCCTAGGTTTGTTGGCTATGTTATGATCCGCGGACATGATTTTTGAAAGCCATCGATGATGAATGATATAAGGATTAGAAATAAGTAGTTTAAGTATTTTTATTCAATATCTAGAGATGTTAAGCACGGGGAGCGTTAATTAAAGTTATGTTTTATAATGTTTTGGATATGATTTTACACTTTTTCAAAATGTAACATTTTAGACCCTAGGGTTTGGAAAATAGCAAATAGACCCCTGGGTTTGCATTTTTACGACTTTGGTCCTTCAACTTTTATTGATATACCAAGTAAACCTTATACTTTAAAAAGTGACATAATAGACCCCTATAGTTATAACTTTGATAAAATGACACTTTTAGTCCTTTTAGTTATAAGTTTCTGAAATTTACGATATATACCCCTTGCATGGATTATAATTACAAAACATGTCCAAATTGCCATGCAAGCTTAATTTAACATTTCAATAGTCATTTATAAGTTATAATAAACTAAAATATGAAGATTTTTATCCACAAACATAAGTTCTAATTACGGATTCGTTGAGTTAAAGGTAAAACGGTCAAATTAGGGGTTTCATAGAAAACGCGCGGGTTTTAAGGTCAAATTCTCTTATGACTTATCAAAGTACTTATTTTAACATTATAATAGCTTATTAGGATAGGTTATAACAAAATTTTACAAGTTTAACTCATAGTTTAAGTAAAAACATGAAATTAGGGTTTCGGGTGTACGGTTTTGGATCAAAAAGGCATAACACTTAGGTTTTTGAGTTCAAAGCTTTATATTATGATTTTAGCAAGATCATATTGAATACATTATGACGTCTACATGAGCAGAATATAAGCTTAGAAGAACTCTGGTTTAAGTTATAGCTGGGAAACGGGGTCAGAATCGAACTTTACGGCTTCGTACGGCTAGAGTAACGACTCCGGGGCTTCGTTTCTTGGTTTCTTTTGCTTCCTTTCTATACTTGAGACTTCTTAAGATCACTTAGGATCTATTAGAGCAAAGGATTGCTTCTATGAAGGGTTATAGAGGAGGAAGTGGGGGATGAAGAAGAATGAACACACTATGCCCCTATTTATACCCATTTGAAGTAGCAAGGAGTAAGCAAGGGTTATGATCTGGTCTTGACACATAGAGGGTCTAGTTAGGGAGGTGTATAAGCTAGAAAATGAAGTGTGGAGGTCTAGGAAACTAGGTTGAAGGATGTGGCTTCATCCTTTGTTGCCGCGGCTGAAGTAGGCCAAAAGGAAGCCATGTGCTTCTCAAATTTGACCAAGGATAAGTCAAAGTTGCTTAGTAAGCTGCTACTATGATTCTAGAAGAGGTTCACATTGGTTATTTGAACTTGGTAGCAATTTAGAGGGGTTAAAATGGTCATAGAAGCAAACCGGGTCCATTTTAGGTTCGACGGGTTCTTCAAAGGTTTTAACAAGGTACATTGTGTTATAAATGATTAAGGAATGATGAAATAGGTTGTTAAGGTCTGGGATTAAAGTAATTAGCAAAGATTAGCAATTCGTTTGGGTTAAAACGGATTAGAATTGAAGAAATGGGAGTACGGGTTCAACTAGGGCTCATTTTTCTTGACTTTCTTGGCTTATATTTTGCATACTCTTGATTAGGAATGATGGAATACAAATCCTAGGGCTTATATAAAGTATTATCAATGAAGTTTGGTCATTGGTTTAAGTTAAAATGGGTTGAAATTGAGAAAACGGGTCAAAGTCATAATTAGGGCATAATTAGGGTTTTCTGGATTCGTTAAGGTTTTCTAGGCTTTGATTTCTTGTACATTGCCAAGTTAATGATAGATAATGATTTGTAAACTCATTTTATGAGTTTATAATGGCCCTTGGTTGGTTATTTGGGATTAGAATGGTTTAAAACAAGTAAACGGGTTAAATGAACCAATTAGGTACATTTAGGGTTTCTAGGATATGTTTTACGTACAAGTGAGGTAAAATGATGAAGTAATGATGAGATAATGATTGAATAGGATTGATATGATTGTAAAATAAGCTTTTACAACTTATTTGAGGGTTGGTTTGGGTTTACAATGGATAAAAGCCAAGAAACAGGTCATGGTTTAGAAACTAGCTCGGTTTTAGGGTTTAGGGTTTTGAATTAGGGTTTTGAGTGTAAAAAGATGTATGAAAGCTTATGAATAGAATATTTAGGGTTTACATCTTGTAAAATGAGTATATTAGCTTGCTCACAAGTGATAGTGAAGAGATGAGAATGAAAATGGAGGTAAAACGGCTATTTTATGGATTAAGCTTAATGACTTATACATTGAGCTTTTAAGGACTTGTACTTTGATTTAAAGAGATTATATATTTCAATTGAGATGTTATATTACCTGTACACATGCTTTAGCAGCTTGTACATTCACTTTAGGAGTTAACCCTTCCATGAGGTTAGGGTTTAGGGCATTCGATAATGGTTTAAAGCCCATTTTTGATATGATGTTGTAATTGATACCTCATATGAGTAATGTACCTTGTAATAATGATATTGTGATATTGACTTGATATGTTATGATGTTTGCTTGACATATATTAAGATAGGATTGCCATATGTAGGTTGTCTGAGTCCGTTAACTTGAGTTATGCAGGTTATATTGCATATTGAGATATTGGCAAAGTAATGTAATGTAATAAAGCGAAAAATTTCCCTAAAAAAGGTGAGTTCATATATAACTAATAGATTGTACATCATCTAACTTAATAGATGGATATTTACATTTATGAAAATTGTGGGTTGTTATAGACACCGTCTTGGAATCTCGTGACACCGTCTTGATCATCGTTGTGACGGCGTCACGTTGTATTTGTGACGCTGTCTCCAGCCACTGTAGAGAAATTCTTGAGCCATGTTGGTGTAGGTCCGTAGTCTTGTCCGTTTCTTCTCCAAATAAGCCCAAGTCATGTGTATTTCCTCCAAATGCAAAATACCTGAAAAGGAATGATTAAGTACCTATTTTGGGCATCAACACACGATTTAGGGGGTTAAACGACCCCAAAAAAGTGTATAAAATGACACCTCAGCACTCCTACACACTTACGGTTAATTTTATACGAGCTTTCAAGTTAACTAAAATTTATCCACTGTTCACTATATAGACGAATCCGACAAATCCTTTTCAAAGGGATTCGTCCTTTGTTAGCAAATGGATCCGCAGGTTTGATCATAGACTCGCAAAAAATATATTTTGACCCGAAGGCAAGGTGTAAAACTTGGTAGACTTTATAGTGAACATATACCTCATATTTTAATCATTATTCAAGCTTGTATAATAAAGATATTTAATAACAAAACTTTTATGTATAAAACAACGACGCACTTTTCATATTATGTCTCGTTTCACGAGTAATTTGATACATGGATTGTACTCGGTTATAAGAACCATTTGTTTTGAAAACTAGATCCATGTGGCTCTGATACCAATTGTGGAAAACATAGAGGGGGTGAATATGTTTCTGTTTAAAAACTTAAAAGTTTTGTATCAAATTGCCGATCAAGTGTGACGTAATAAGAAAAGTGACGATAATAGTCTATGATGATAAAGACTGTATAAAGAATGAAGTAAAACATGTAGTCACAACAAAAACATAAACATCAGGCTACAACAAACTCGTTCGAGGTAGAACCAACCTAACATCAGGTACAAAGCTATATACCGGGTCCTAGATCGAGGTAGAACCAACCTAACGTCGCTTACACTTTTTCTGGTACAAAGCTAAATACGAAGTCGTTCTTCGGGTACAACTAAACTCGTTATGTTTTATGGCCTAACATATCAAACCTTGTGTTTTATGAAACATATACATAAACCATCTAATCTAGTTTAATGATACAATGTGATGATACAAATGTATAACAAAGATCCAAGACAAAAATGTCTAGTGGATATGAATGCCTAATCTAAATAAACTTCTATGACAAGAAGCCTTCAAATGGATGAAGATGATAAGACCTTGTCAATCTTTATATGTGTATGCTTTGTGACTGATGAGAATGGCAAGATCTCTAGGCTTGCTTTGGTGGATCATCATGGAAGTATGATTACAACCAAATGAATGTTAAAAGCATTATGATCATATGAAAATGAGAGTGTTTAATATTTTTTCCTACTTATCTAAATAAATATAAATGTAAATAAAATGTGCGTGAAAAGGGATAAGAATATGGTAAGATTTGGCTTTCTATTTATAGGCAAAAAGTTACATGACCATGCGATTCCAGCAAACGCCTTTCAAAGGGATCCATTCAGTGTAAACCAAGGGATCTGCCAGGCTAAATTGCCTATCCGGATTTGGAAAGATTTTGTGATATCAAATCTTGCTAAATCCAATGTAATCTTCTAAGATCTTGCTTAGATATGGAAAGATTATGAAATGACAATACAGAAAAGTCAACTATCTAAATGATATCATGGATGAGGTAAAAATCATTTTGATTTTCTTAAAATAGAAAGTAAACTTGTACATTTAAAAGTGTAAATAAACTTTGTAAAATAAAGTGTCTAAAAGTCATGTTGTGTACTTGCAAAAATAAAATGCATTTTAGCAAGTGTAAAAATAGTGATGCATTTTTATAAAATTACATATAAATGCAAAGTGTAAAATGAGGTTCCAAAAAGAATGATTAACCTTTTTAAATACTTAATGGTTTATCAAGAGGTTTGATCATAATGCAACATAACAAACATGTACGAACCCGTGTTGTTGCATACAAGGATTTGAAGCGTCGAAAAGTGTTAGTGTATGTCGAGACAAAATATGATTACGAGGAATTTGTATATTTTACGTTATGTATTACAAGTTACATGTTTGTTATCAACAAAACAAACGAGGCTGTATAGATTAAATATCGTAATATTTGCACTAACACAAGGGTTTATTCTTCCACCGCTATAGTGTGAGCTGTCTGGTTATGGGTTGTGACGCCATCCCTTGGGGGTTGTGACGGCATCATGGAGGCCATCTCACCATACTAAGTCGTTACAAAATATTCTGAGTTTTCAATTTGTGGCACTTCTCGTGACCACGTCATGAACCCGAATTTTGTCTATTTAGTTCAGTTCTTCGCCAAATCGATCACAAGTCACGTGTTTTTCTTTCGTAAGCTTCCTAAGTACCTAAACCTAAAAAAGAATCAATTTAGTGGAATACATGATCCAAAGTATACGTTTTAAGACTAAATGACCCATAAAAAGTGTACAAAATTACACTTCATCAAATATCCCTACACTTGCGATTTGTTTGTCCTAAAGCAAATGTGTTTTTTTACCTATTCAATAATACAAATTAGGAGCATGTAGCTTTCAAAGTAAAAAATTAATTATGTCACAATTGGTTTGACAATACACTTTTGACGATCATCAAGCACAGAAATATATAACTAGCACCTCACAATTGGTGTTTTTTGGGTTACCATGGTTTCTAACCTTTTGGCCGACTAATCCACGGGGTTCGAACCCACCGTCACATAGACTTAAACCAGGTAAATCCCTCCCTTTTCAGGAGGTTGGTATGGCCACTATAAGGTTGTTTACACCTAGAAGGAATTGAACTTGGGACCTCACACATTTTAGAGTGATAGTCGCAAGCCTTTTTGCCACTAGGCCACCCTTGAGTGATTTATAATTGGTGTTTGGATTCTCTTATCTCTTAGGTGTATATATGGTGATATAACATGTATGGAAACGATAAAATTCACTCACTTACCTGTCATAACACATAGATTACTATAAGATTGATAAAAGTTCAAACTTCCATCACTTTGGCATAAACACCTAGAATTTATTATCAAATAGTTCTTTACAAGGGTTTGTAACGTTAGTTGTAAGGTATGGAATACACTGTTGGAGGAAAAAAGACGAGTATGTTTTAAAGCAAGCATGTCAAACATATGTATCGATCATTTTCATGCATTCGGCTTCATTTACTTTCTCGTCTTATCTTTTTAATAACTTTTATGTCAATACTTATAGAAGTATCAAATCCCTTAACAACTAATTAAGATAGAAAGTTTAGAGAGATAAAGGAGGGTTGTAGCACTTAGTAAGAAAAAGAAAGGAAAATGTATTATGATGAGTGACCAAATGAACAACCAACCCTCTCCAAGGCATGGAGAGGGGTATATATACCTTGCATAGGGCCGGTCAACATAAGGATGACTTATGTTGACCCGGTTAGCTTGGTAAGTTTCCAAATATTACGCTATAAGCTATACCATTACAACTTTGGAAGTGATCGAGTCTTTTCTCGATTCCTAACAATCTCTCCCTAAGGGAGGTCACTCCAATTTACAAAAACTTAAGCTCTACATTCTATGAATGTCTTTAATCTTTAGCTCGTAGTCTTGTTATCTTATTCTTTATCATGCGAATATTGATGTAGTAATCTTTAGAGTTTTAGGCTTTAGCTTGTATTTTTGACATGACTTGTATGTGATCTTTTAAGCATCTTGAGATCATCAACTAAGCATAATTGGTATATGCTTAATCACACATACCATTTTCCATTAAAAACGGACTTAAATGACTAAAAACGTACCAAAAATACATTGTATTTGTATGTTTTGCATTTGTATTGTGCAGGAAACGGATATCAAACAAAAGGACAAAAAGAAAGCCAAAAACAACAAAGCCAAGCACGGAATGGAAAAGACAAAGTCAAATCAAGGCCAAAGTCAGTCAAAGTCAAAAAGTCAACAGGAAAGTCAACCCCGTCAAAGTCAAAAGATAGCCAAGTGGAGAAAATACAACTTGAGGGACTAAAATTGCCAAACCTCAAGTTGTATTACGAGAATAAAAGACAAGGGCGAAGTTTGCAATGAAGTTATATGAGATGAGGGGCCAAAGCTGCCAACTTACCAAAAATCATTCTTTCCCGCCCAAACAAACCCAAGAAACAACTCACGGGTTCCCTTCACCTTCTTTTACCCTGCAAACTATTCAAACCCTGGATAAAACATTTCCCCCTCCTCCACTATCTCCCCCCAGCTTTATAATTGCCATGTTGGCAATCCCTTACCCATTTCCAAGTAATTTCGATGGCTAGATTGACTCAAAAAGAAGCACAAGAAGATTGAATGACTGAGATT
>BQNB010010622.1:45814-83532 GCA_026074375.1 Tanacetum coccineum
CAAGTGCGTGCTCCTCTACTCAAAATCCACCCAAAAAGGCTCCTAAAGAAGTCACCTACATTGATCTCACTTCCAATGAGAGCTCACCACCCTTGCACTCACAATTCCACCACCTATACCGAACATGGTAGAGCCTTTTACATCACCTTTGGCTCCAAGAGCCCTTATCTTCACCACTCCACCAAACACCCCCAATGACCCTCATCCTTTTCTTTCTTCCTTGAATGATGCTCCACCATGAGCAACGAACCCATCTCCCCACTCTCTAACACAAAACCTTCCTCAACCATCTCAAAATGAAGCTCCCGTTGAGCCAACTATTCCTTCACTTAACCCAAACTCTTACCAAGTCAATACTCAACCCAACCCTTCCATGGAAAGGGAAATTATCCAATAAGAGATTCACAATCTCCAAGCCTACCACCAAAACATTCAAGAGGCTATTAACAATGCATAACATGTGCAAGATAGTCTTATTTCCCCTACCTCCATCACTCACATCCAAATACCACCACCTTTCTATCCAATTTCTACTTTCATCCAAACACCCCCTTATGGTCTATCATTTCCACCACCAAATGTTTTTGAACCTCTTGACCAAATTCTTTGGCTTGAACAACCACCACAACCTATTGATCACACTTGCCCACATTGCCAAAAGATCGAGCACATCGTAAATAATTTTCAAACCGAAACTAGGTTTATGCTAAATCATATTTTGGATCGCCTTAACCACATTTCAAACCGGTTGCCTAGGGACGATCACTAGGTCTAAGAATGATTAAAGTTTAGACATATTAAGGGATTGCCAAAGCCTGATTTTAGTTTTAGATTGGCACTAAGTCAATTTTCTTTTTACTTCATGTTTTTGTAATTCTTATAATTTCAAATTTCATGATTATGATATCTTATGATGGATGTTATGCTTGATTGTTCTTATTATGTCTATTTAATTCTTTCTTGTGTTCTTCCATTACATGTGAATTATGTGGAATGTGATTAAAATTTGAATAAGTTTGGCTCCCGCTAAAATTCTTGGTTTGTGCTGACTTCCTTCAGGACAGCACCGGCAAGCACCGACCACTCTGAAATGTCCCAATTCTATTCTCTTTCATATTACTACTAAATCTTCTTTGAGTACACTATCAAGTGCAGGTACTTTGTCCAAGAATGCACCCATTAAGGGGGAGCAACATGTTTGACTCACTAAAAGTCAACCAATAACAATTATTGTTTATTGACTAACCTCTCTCTCTCTGTAGCATATCGTTTTAGGGGGAGCTCTCGTCAAGGGGGAGCTCACATTTTAGTTTCCCTTTCGTCATTTTTTTTGTGTGTTAGTTTTTCTTCGACGCTCTTTTTGTTTCGACAAAAAGGGGGAGAAGAAAGTAAAAATTCCAATTTAGAAACGCTTAGACTTTGTTGGTTTTTACTTTATAGATTTATGTTTTTCCATCAACAAAAAGGGGGAGATTGTTAATACAAAGTAAACCGTAAAAACGTTTATCTTTATATTTTACGATCTCACTTTGTTTTGTCGATAACAAAACATAAACTTATCAACCAACAAACTCTAAACGTTACTAAGCCAATAGTTTTCTAACACACCAAAACACTTTATAAAAACAACATTCTTCTCATTCACAAAACCTATCTTGCAATTTTCTAAAAATGATCTTAAACACCTTTTTCATAAACTTTACCCTAAATACAAAATATTTTTTCACAAAAAATATTTCCTCATAAAACTTCCTTCCCACTCATAAAATCTGATCAAAAGATTCTCTTTATTATTATATTAGTTTAAATGTTAAAAAGTCAAAGCTTATTTCTGAGTACTGTTTGCCGGTGCTCTCAACTTTACATACCGGTGCCTTTGGGAAACAGCACCGGCAGTTCCGGCAAACAGTAAAATGTTTGGCTATAAATACCAACTCATTTCTCTTGATTACACACACTTCTTAATACAATTCTCTTTCTAAATAATCAGTGTACAACTGATCTTCTATGTCTACTTCTCACTTGTTCTAGGCATTTATCCTTTCTAACATTTTTCTTCTCTCTAGATCTGGTTACCACTGATCTTCTCCTATATTCTACTCTACTCTAATGCTTCTTGTAGATCCTTCATGACGTTGTCGTGACGACACCAAAAGGTCTTCTATGGACAAGCTCGCCAAAATCTCTTGAAGCTTGGATCTATCTTCCATCTTGTGGCAAGCTTCTATGTCTCAAGATCTTCTTCATCTTGTCTCTAATCTTCAAACAAAATATCTTAGAAATGTCTAGATTTGGTTTGGTGACGTTGATGTAAAAACAATATATATGTGTATGTTTGGTACCTAGTAGAGGACAAGCATTGGTGATGTGACGAAGGGTTTAGGATTTGAATAAGGGGTGTTGTAATGTGTAGTGGCAAATGGTGAATGGTTCTAATATGTGGAACCCGGTGTTTAACTTAGCATCGTGAAAATGATTAAGTAACGTTGTGTGGCTTCTCCGCCGGTTAAAGGAGATTTGGTGATTAGTGTATTCGAACTCTCGAGTAGGTGACTCGGGGAGTGGAGTAGGGCAAGGAAGGAGTCCTTGTAGCCGAACCACTATAAATAACCGTGTCATATATCCTTTATATTATTGCTCGCATTATCTCATCTTAAACATATCACATCACATCAAACAAAACTGAATACACTTTTATGAAAATAAATAAAATAAAATAAAAGTTAAGATTTTTATTTGAAAACTATTCAACCCCCCTTCTAGTTTTCACAATTTTATTCTTGGCGCCCTTGCCAAGTCATCCAATACGCCATATTGAGCTTATCAATACGCTGTATCGAACCGACTTCCAGACCACTATATATAGACGACCCTAAACTCAGTTTTAGGCATGCAATTGAATCCCTAAACCACCAAGTCGACCAAGAGACGATCAGAAGAGCATAGAAGGTCAGAAAAGAGCCTCATGATCATAGGAAAACTCTTGTAATCTTCGCGCAACCGAATACGCGTTTGATTAAGGTTTCTTTATTTTAATCATTCATATATCAAACCGTATTCTAACCTAAAAACATTCTTCATCATAACCGTTGTTAAATTCGAAAAGGGAGTTGATCGAACACACAAGACATTCTATCGATACGGCCATGAGTTATGGGTGCTTGCAGCTGTCCTTGTTAAGTGGAACTTCCTTTTATTCTGTGAAAATTGTTATAAAAATTATCAACCGTATGCCTTACCATAAAAAAAATTCCATATTTTACCTTATAAACTTTTTAACTCCTTGCTTTAGTGTGGAGAATGTGTATCTTTGCAGCGTTAATGAAAGAATACTCGTCACGACCGGAGCAATTGAGGCGAATTAGTTACATGTTACCACATGACATTGTTGTAGCAGAGAGCAATAACACTCTTGTTATCACAATACAGAGGGATTTTACTAAATGCAAACCCATAGTCTGTCAGCTGAGATCTCATCCATAGGATTTGAGCACTGGATCTAGATAAGGTAATGTATTCAGCCTCTATGGTTAAGATAGCAATGCTCTTTTGCTTCTTTGAAGACCACCTGACTAATCTATCACCCAAGAACTCCGCACTGCCAGAGGTACTTGATGACATCAAATAACGTCTATTTTATAGCATCATTTATCACATGTTATTAACCCATTTTGTATAGTTATTGCAAAGAATTGTTACTTAATCATTTATATTTGAGAATTGCAGTAATTATGGAGTACTTGGTGAATATTAGCAAAAGGTGCGCATTCTAGAGGTTAAATGAAGATATTTTGAAGATTACTATTCTGAAGACCAATACGCCATATCCATCAAGGAAGATACGGCGTATCCGTGCTTGCACTCACCAAAGACCACAAAGGAATGAAGCTCAATATGCCGTATCTAGAGAGACTCAATACGTCGTATTCAAGATATAGTATGTGAATATTCTAGAAGATATCAAACGTGGTCCCTACTCCAAGAAATCCCCAATATGTCATATCTAATCCTTGGATACGCCGTATCAAACCGACTTCCAGACCCTATAAATACATAACTCAAAAACGAGTTTTAGGTGTGCTAAATCATATTCTCGATACGTAAACCATAAAAGTCAATTTTCAGAGGAGAAAAAGAGCAGAAGAGGTCAAGCAACATTATCAATTCCATTGGAAACAACGTGTAATTCTATATACTTTAGTAATCATTCATTTTTTGGTATCATTCGTTAACTCGGTTAGTTTACCTTGGCTAAATAATTCCTCTTGTATTTATTATGACGTTTGAAGGCTAATACCTTTGGGTATTAGCCATTATTATGAAGATTTAAATGTTTGGTATTGTTTATCTTGATTTCTTGATTTATCGCTGTATGCTTGTTTATATTTATCAATTTATACTTGTTTACGTGCTTTTGTATGCGACCTATCATTCAATTGGAGCTAGTGATACGGACCAAGTAATCTAGAGTCTGGGATAGCTCTCCATATAGTGATTTATACATCTAGAATTATAGGATCACAAGTATTGTCCATCTAAATCTATGTCTAGGATACGCTTCAAGCTTAACTAGTTAGTTGGATATTGCTAATGGTTTATTGAACGTGTTGACTAGAAGGTGAACCTAGATAATTCAACAAATAACGTACTGATTCCATTGGATAGTTGGACAAGTGGACTACTAGCGTATAAATTGCCATTAAGCAGTAAGTGGGTAAAGTCTATATGAGCTATGGTTTAACAAGGTCACCATTGCTTTAATCCCTAAGATAGATTATAATCATCAAATAAGGCTATTTTATGTGGATGCTTTAATTGTGACAGAATTAATGTGTCTAGGTCTTAGGAAGAAGTCCCGCCTAAGTCTTAAGAATGATATTCCACCTTGAGAGAAGAAATCATTGCACTAAATAAACAAACCAACAATCTAATCAGATTAATAATGGTTAATATAGTTTTCTTATATAAGGCTCAATCGCTCTTTTATCTTCTGTTATTTATGTTGCGTGGGTTAAAGTGTCTTGAATAGATTGTAGTCACCGACCAACCTGTGCCAGTTTCTTAGGCTAAAACCCCCTTTTATCTGTTAGAATTAGGATTAGAACTAACATAGGTTTAGCATAGGTTTGACTTAGATTAGATTTAACATAGATTAGATAACCAAAATATAAATAAATTGAGAGATTTAACCTCGCTTTAAGTGTTCGACACCCTACTTACCACGAATCTACTGCCAACCGGGTACACTGCCCGTTAAAGTGTCGTTTTTGGTTAAGTCAGCAAAATATAAATTTAAAACTTGAAACATCTTAAATATACACCACACAACGACACATCAAGTTGCTTATTGTGAAACCATCTTATTTCATGTGCTTATCGAGTGCTTATTTTGTCGTTTAATTTGGTAACTCATTTGGTTTGAAATTATAATCTAAATTGGATTAATTCTAGCTTGTTTTGAGACTTTTTGAGCTTGTTAGGCTCCCGATCCAATAAGAGTAATAAATTTTGACTTATTGAAGCTTATTTGATCTGGATTATGTTATAGGATATTTTATAACTTGTTTGGATTTTATTTTAAGAACTAAAAGGGTTTTAGCAAGAACGGATTTATTTTAAAAATATTAGTGAACTTTTGAGCTTATTGTTGGCTCGGCGGCCAATAAGAATAATTAAGCCTTAGCATATTTTCATAACTTATTACTTTGGACTCGAGATCTTGTAACTTTTGTATGACTTAGTAAGTTTATTTTTTGGGATTTAAGTGCTTATTTTGGACTTTGGAGGTCTCGGCCCATTAAGCCAAGATAAGCCATGACTTATCTTGAGCTTATTTGGTCTCGGCTTATTCCCTCGATCTATATTTGAGCTTATTGGCAACTTGTTTAAGTGAACTAAAGAGAACTTAATTTATAATTACGTATTGGAGAACTATTTTGGATCAATTTGTAACTAAAAGATACTAGTGGACTTATTGGGACGAAAAGCCCAATAAGATATCTATACGATACTTTGTTCAATATATCGGGCTAACTAGGAAAGCTTTAATGGGTCGTAAGTCTCAATGATATAAATGACACAGAACAAACTTGGATTTTTAGGTTAACCATTGAATTTTCGAATGGGCTAGTATTTGATTAAACTAAAACGGGTTGGATAGTCAATGGAAATGTTGTTTTTTTTACGGATCGTTGTCAGGAATATAAACTTGGTGTTTTGTAAAGTAATTGTTGAAAGTGGAAAGTTTTTGAAATTTAGGTTTAGAACATTGGGAAAACTTTTACGAACGAGCGAGTTATGGTAAAAATTTATAAAAAACATGCCACACTTAAAAAATATCTTTAAAATGGGGTCTATTATCTTGTTGATCCGACAAAAGGTCAAATTGGATTCTATTAATCGTTAGGAGTCAAGGTCGAGATAATTGAACTTAAACATACTAAATTAGGCAAGATTTCATACTTACCCTTTGAGCCCAATAAGGAGACCAATTAATAAAATATTATTTTATTTTATTTCAAATACCATTTATACTTTGTCATTGTGGACATATTTATCCTTTAACTTTTGATCTTTAGATTCTTAATCGCTTCTTGTCGAATTCTTCTCGGATCTTTTGAACTTCTACCTCATCGTAGCTCGTTGACTCTATTCTTCTCGACTGTTATGTTGTTAATGTCGCACTTAGCCCAAGTGCATCGAGTCATCTTACCTAATTACTACATAACCATGATACAAAACTTTGATAAAAAGGAATGAGAACTTTTTGTAAACTGGAACGCAAATGTTTGTACAACAAATCAATCTTGTACAACATAATACTAAGGTGAACTTATTAAATAGGTCGTGGCTGGGTACCCTTGTGCTTTGTGTAAAGGTTATCTTGTTCAGCTACTATCATCTTTTGAGGTGAGTTCTCGTCGCCGTATTTCTTTAACTCTTTTTCCTTTTTGAGAAATGCTTTAGCTCAATACTGTTTTGAACACCTTGTTTCCATAACTGTGCGAAACTGATCATTTTGGACATGCAATTGCCTATGATTGCTATGTGAATGACATGAATGGTAGAACTTATTTGTGGATTATACGTGGTATTTGTAAGGTAACTTGTGATCTTGTGAACTTGTGATCTTGTAAACTAGTGATATGGTGAACTAGCCATCTTATGAACTTATGATCTTGGAAACATGTGAAATAGTGGATCTTAGTATGTGGAACTTACTGTGTGGGTCTTGTGATCTTCCGCCCTATATATAGCTCCAGCTGGTAGGCTTTAGGTGCGTGTAAACTTGAAAGCTTGGAACCTTTGAGAATGTTGGTATCTATATTTGTGGTGTATCTGTGGACCTTCGATAGCATGCGTTGCTACGTTGGTATTTTATCTATTGCATGTATTCACTGTCATATTGCACACTTATCCACCTTTTGAAACTATGGCATAAAAACTGGGTTGTAATCAAACCTACGAGCTCACCAACTTTATGTTGACCTTTTCGAGTATCATTTTCAGGTGTGTCCTCAACTAAGGTAAATCGGGAGTAATGGGAACTAAAGACGTACACATGTGGGGTGCTATCTTGAGACTTGTCTATTTTGGATCTAAAATGTCAACTGGTGAACTATTGTAAAATCTTGATCTTTGTAAACTTTGTACGGTGTGATCTTGTATCTTGAGCTATGTAAATCATTATGTCTCATTCTCGTGTTTTCGTCGTAGTCGGGGTGTGACAGATTGGTATCCAGAGCCAAGGTTATAGAGAATGCCCGTTTTCTAAAAATAAAAACGCAACTATAACCAAACTAGAGTTTTGTAAAACCTCGAACATGGCGAAAGTTAACTAGCCCGAGCAGTTCATAGTTTTTCCTAAATTACGCATGGCCTAATCAACTATGCCAAATTCACGAAGGACTATGAAATGATGGGGGTAGTTTCCTGAAGTTATGTTAGGGGAAGGGAAGGGACATACAGAGTACTAAGACCACCTAAAAATGATTTGACCTTGCACGTATATATAGCAAAGTATTTACTTTCCACCTGTGTTTGTTACATGAATTGCTTCGAGTGTTTGAGATCTAGATTATCATTGGTTTCTTAAGTGTTTGCTATGCTTCCTTAGTGTGGTAATTACAATTGCTTGAGATGCTAGTTTCGGTTATCTTGAACTTGCTTGCGCTTGTTTTGCCGTTTCGTATCCTCTCGGTATATATATATATATTATATAATATATATAATATAATAGATAAAAAAAACTATATATATATATATATATATATATATATATATATATATATATATATATATATATATATATGCATATATACAGTTACAAACACCTAATTTTAAACATTATGTTGGATACTATATGTAAGCAGAGTTATGTTGATAATTTGAGTAATGATATTTTGTGAGAGAACTTATACCCTTACCGTGTTGTTACAGGTCATATCTACCTTAGCTCACATTGATCCAGAGACTATCTCACAAACAGACAGAGCTCGAAGCTCCCGAGTGCCTATCCCGTTACCTGATGACCCTTATATGGCAGTTAGGCGGGCTTATTTAGCTACTATAACGGACCTTGAGTCCGAACCTTTTAATGATTTTAGGGAGACAGAGATTCCCCACCCACTACTTATTGCACCATTACTCGTTCCACCATCAGATGACCCTTGCTTGATAGTTGGACAGAATCATACACCTGTCACTATATATACTAAGTCTGAGCCAGAGGAGGCTCCCTCAGAGACAAAGGAGATTAAGGCTTCTGAGCCATCAGATACTAGATCACCCCATCACACTCTACAGCTTCATCAGACTCCACCACACCATTATCCCCTGATCATCCACTTACTCAGGCCACAGACGTGCTCACCCCCGACCCGAGTTACATACTACCGTACTGCCGCACGTATGGCCGTACGTACTCAGCTGACCTTATCCCCGAGCATGTCAGTCCGAATAGCGGAGACAACTGCTTTGTCCCCATCTTCATTTCGTAAGAGGTATAGATTCTCTTGCGAGACACCATCACCATCATCATCACCGACCTTTCCTTTACGGAAGAGGTATCGAAGTACATCAGAGCTAGTTAGAGTTACACAAAGGATGAAGAGGGTTTGGATTCAGATATCAGAGGGAGAAGGGTTTTTCATAAGACGAGGGTCCCTAGTACAAAGGGGGAAGGAGAGGATTTGTACCTTAGTTCAACAACTAGGCATACTGATTGTGGATACAACCAGTGGGATGAGCTTTGGGTCTTGTTATGCAGCGTTTAGAACGTCGTGAGTTGGAATTAGGAGAGGGCTAATCCTAGTACATTTGAGATAGGACAGAGTTCTAGGCAGTGTCAGACCAGCTAGTAGCAGACGAGACTCCCACGCTTAGGATACCTGCGCGTACCACCTGGATTGACCCTGAGGATGGTACTGTTTACCTAGATATCAAGGTCGACCCTCGATCTTGTGCACCGGTTCAGACACCACCATCACCCGATTGGTCACCCAGATCTTTATTAGTTTCACCATCATCCCCAGTAGTTCCTACCACAGTAGCTTCACCAGTGACTACCCCAGCAGCCACTATAGCAGTAGATGAGGATGAGTTCTTAGAGGTAGGACACAACTTGATCTTCACGGGAGCATACTCCATGATCATACACAGCGTTTAGACGCACTACCACCTGCGTTGTTTGAGAGTTATGACAGGGATTTTAGAGAGTTGTATACTAGGTCGAGGGTAGTTAGGGACGAGATCTTTTCTCAGCACTACAGGCTTAGGGCCTTAGAGCAGGAGTAGGAGAGGGCTACAGTGACTTTTGGTGTTTTACAGAAACCAGTGTCGGCTTTGGAGTCAATGGAGGAACATAGCCTGACAAGCGCCTAGAGTGTGGGCGCCTCGAGATGTGGCAGGATAGATATAAGGATCATAGGTTTATACATGATATTTTTGTTACATAGCACACCGCGATGCAGCGTGAGCTTCAGGAGTTAAGAGATCGTGTTACCACTTTGGAGCAGGAGAGGAGTCATGGAGGACAGTAGATCGTATGGGATTGGTTAGGACTTTTGTACATCACTAAACCGAGTAGCTTCGGTTAGTGCTAGATTTAAATTGAATAGTTTCAGTTACTATTTGGTATGAGCTAGTTATCTTAGACCGGTAGTCAACTCTTTTGAAGTCATAGTTATCATAGTAGTAAGGGATCTTGTATGAACTTGCAAATCTACGGATGGCAGAATGTTTTCTTATATATGAGCGGATACGTTTGGAACTTGTAAGCATCGTGACCTATACACATCTACGATAAGACTTATCACCCACATTTGATAGAGCTGTCATTCTTAGTGATTGATGAGGTGTCATTTTTTATACTTTTTTAGTCCGTTTTAACCTCCTAAATCGTGTGTTTATGCCCAAAATAGGTACTTAATCGTTCCTTTTCAGGTTAATTGCATTGGAATGGCATTTGAGAAGAAATACACGTGACTTGGGCTCATTTGGAGAAGAAACGGACAAGACTACGGACCTACACCAACATTGCTCAAGAATTTCTCCTCAGAAGCTGGAGACGGCGTCACAGATTACACGTGACGCCGTCACAAATCCTACCACGACGGCGTCACAAGATATCACGACGGTGTCAGCCCGCATGACCCGGCCCAAGATCTAGAATATTCTTATCACGGTGGCGTCACGATTAAAACGCGACGTCATCACAGTGATTTTTCTATATGTACAAAACCAAAATTAAGGTTATAAGAGTTAACTTAGAATAAAAAAGAGGGTACAACCCTAGTTTCCGTTTAAAAAACAACTGTTAAGGACTGATTTAGGGCTTCAAACCCTATTGTACTTCCTCCAACTCATGTTTTAATCAAGTAAAGTTTATTTAATCATTCAATATGTCTATGTGTTGTTTGATTCATTAATGTTCTTGCTTTGTCTATAACATGCTTGGCTAAACCTCCTATTGTGTTTATTTATGATTGTATGAAACCTAGAATGTAGATCTTAGTGGTGTTTCTTCTTGTGATGGATATGTATGTTAGGTCTTAGAAAACTAGCTTTCAAATATATAATCAATGTGATATGTCTAGGAAACATGATTGTGTATAAAAGATATCATCGGTAACATCTTCCATACACCTTGCCCTTATATGGTTGATCCACATTTAATATATTTCACATGCATTTAATATACTCTTAGGGGCCTTGTAATAGTCTTCATACTACCATACTTGTGCATTGCCATAAAAGGCGGGTTCGTGTAATTTGTTCATGACTTAGGAAATAATTACATAGATCATGCACAAGTGTGACTAAGCAACAACTCTAGAAAGCAATCACTAAGGAGTAATACATGATTAAATAAACACAATCTTTTATTATAGTTATTATCACATAGCTTAGAAACATAGTTAGTTTATTTACTATAATCAACCAAACCTCTCAAATATTGATTTATTCTTTCCTATAAATATAAAAACACAAAAAGAATCTTCTTTCAACCCTTAAAATTCTGTTAGACCATGATCAAGCATTCCCAACCTATTCCCCTAGAGAACAATAACTACCCCCGAGTCTTGCCTATACTACTACTACAACGATTAGGTGCTCTGCCTAGGGAGTTGTAAAACTTCGTGTAGAAGTCCTACGACGACCGCATCAAGTTTTTAGCGCCGCCGCCTGGGGAATAGTTAGGTATAGATCATAGTTTAACTTAGTTCTACTTACTTGAATCCTTTCAAGTAAGACTTTAATTTCCACGTATTAGCTTTCTTGTAGTCTATCTTTTCTTTGTGATACCTGTTTTGTAACCCAATCTCGTCAACCACCATGGGAGATAAGAATCCTATCAGTACCCTAGGAGACTACTCCAAACCTAGCCACGAGGGCTACATGAATACCATCAAGCTCCCCGTAGGGAACAACATGAACCATCTTCGAATCCGACAACCAATCTGTTGGTACAAAAAACGGATGCTCACTTCCATGATCTTCGGTCTGAGGATTCCAAAACCAACTCCTCTAAGGATTTCCTTACTCTTGTGGACTACACTTACCTTCAGAACGATGACAATTAGGGAAAGAACCGCGCCTTGTGGTTTATTCAATTTACCTTCGCGATCAAGCTAGCAATTGGCTTGAACGCCTTCCAGCAAGATCCATCACCACATGGGAGGATCTTACTACACGATTCCTTGCTCAATTCTTTCCACCGGAAAGGACCGCAAAACTCCGCAATGATATCCTGATGTTCCAACAAAATCATGGAGAATCTTTATCCAAAGCATGAACTCATTTCAAGGACTTACTCTAAAAAGTCCCTCATCACGACATCGATCGTTAGCTTCAAATCTAATTTTTTATGATCATGTCTCTTTTCATCTTAAGAGCGAAATTGACCACGCCGCCGGCGGCAAACTCCGCAATAAGAATGCCGACGAATCTTGGGAAATCATTGAGAACCTCGCCCTCTACGACCATAAAGTTTGGGATGACACAAAAGAATTCGTCAAACTGGTCAAGGTTATCGCTACACCTCAAGGCATCCCGAAAACACCCGACCAGAGACTTTTTAAGCTTGAAGATCAGATTAACTTCTTACTAAAAGGGTCATGACCAGCACCCCCATTGAGATCAACACACAACCCTCAAGCTTATGTCAATCCAGCCTATTCGAGCTCTCACCCAAAAAATCAAAATGAACCACCAATACTTAGCTCTTTCGCTTTTCGTGAACGTACAGGTCTAACTCCTCTACCATAAGCATTAGGAACTACTTTCAAGGCTCGAGTAAGGGATTACATGGCTGTACACACCGAAAGAAGGGAAAGATTTGAGAATGTCATTTTCAAGCAACGCGAGGAGATCAACGGTAGGATGACTAAAATGTTCGAACTTCTCAAGGAACCCACAACCAGCAGAACCCTGAGAAAGTATTGATAAGGGAAGAAGCCAAATTCCCCGTCACCAAGAATGTAAACTCTATCTTCATTGCAAGAGAAGAGGAAGAAAGAAGTGACAAGACGGATGTGACACCCGACAACACTGAAATACCTACTGAAACAAAAGTACCGGTGAAGGAAGCCGAAATGAATAACGAAGCTGAAAACGAACCAATCAAAATGGCTGAAAAAGAAGAAATGACATAAGTACCCAACTCTCAGCCTGTAGAATATTACTTAAAACACGACATCAACGAGAAACTAATAGAAGGGCTTGTCGATAATCATAGGTTCAATGACTCCCTATCAAGAGCCCGAGCTGGGAAAACAAAAAAGAAAACCTATAACTTATCGCCTAAGGGGCCGGTTTACGAAGCAATCCTTAGAAAAAGAATAACAAGGAAGGACGACATCGGAGGACATTTTAAAATACCTTGTAACATAGGAGGCCTGAAAGGTATTAACGCCCTAGTAGACCAAGGATCTGACGTGAACGTCATGCCTTACTCCACCTATATGAAGCAAACACCGAACGAAAAGGCGCTGCTGAGACATGACATAAGACCGTCACTAGCTACCAGCTCGTATATCTACCCTTTAGGATAACAGAGACGTTTTAGTTGAAAGTTGTTGAACATAGTATCCTGTGGACTACGTAATTCTAACATAAAGGAAGAACGAAAAGAGGCCTTGCATCTTAGGCAAGCGACATTCTGACAACAGTTTTAAAGCCGAAATTAAGTTTGACAAGGCGACCATAACTCAAAGATCTGTAAAGAGATAAGATAAGTTTCCATAAGATAACTGAAACCTACCGTAAGGTCGAGAAAGAGTTAAGAACAGACATAGAATCTATAGCCCCTATCAAGACTGTAAATAAGGCAAGTACTAGAATGAGGAAGAAAGATACAACCACCTCGGAGAAGAGATGAAGTTCAACCATGGAGGAGCAAAACTTCAAAAGTTTAACACCCATACTCCCGTTAAAGTAAAGAAGGATTGGATGATGAAGGGAGAATTCTGAAAGTACGTGTGACTTTGAGTCTAGCTACAAGACTCATGAATAAAGAAAAGGTAGTATTTTGGGAGCAACCCAATATTTCACTTTTCTCCAGCACATTAGGAGTGTCTTGTGGTTTTTTATTCTTCATTTTATGTCTAACATGTTCGAAACACCTATCTTGTAATCATGCCTTTGTTGTTTTTAACCGTCGTCTTAATTTCAATCAATGTATTTGCAATCATCAGTTGGTAGGGGAATTTATCCGGTTTTTAGAACAAGTTCAAGCATGTTAAATAAATTGTTTAGATTAATTCACGTTAGTTTTGAGTCATATGATTGAATTGTTAAATCGTAGGTTTTATGCAGCTATTTGTACAGGAATTAACTTATGGAATCAAGTGCACGAAATTTTTTATCAAAAACAAAATTTTTGTTTTCACAGAACGTGTGGACGGCGTCACGATTTACACGCGAAGCCGTTACCACGACACCTGTGACGGGGTCACAAAAACCCTGACAGCGTCAACGCCTAGGTCCAGAAAACTTAAAGATATTAATTATTTTTGAAAATAAAACTTGCACAACATTTAAAATATGTATTATTCTGGTTACAAGACCCGCAAAAAATCAACGAGTTTGACAATTCTCCACAGTCCTATCTTTAACTGCTTTATTATATTATCGAGTAAACCCTAAATTCACATTGTATATTATGTTTATCGCACATATGAATGCTTGGTATTAGTTGTCTTTGTCTTTGATTACAGGTTATATTTGATGAGAAGAAAGGTTGAAGTTCTTAGGAAGTTTCATTAGATGATTCTTGGAGGACTATTTAACCAGTTATCGCATGTTTTTTCTCCATTATTGAGCAAACATGGGAGAACTAGTTTTCTTTTACTGTTTTCTTTTCCCTTAATCTCATGTTACGGGTACTTCTATAAAACATTGAGGACAATGTAAAAACATAAGTGTAGGTGGATAATAACCTTATAAACCATTCTTTTATTTCCCATTAGCTTTGTCTTTGAAATGATTGTAATAAATCGAAACATAGCATAAGAGTAATAATTACCCAAATTTTAAATTTATATGACACACACCGACGAAAACCAAGCATTAATAGCGTCTCATGGATAGGAATTTATATGACTAGCACAAAAACCCTCAGAATTCCACCCCAAAAATGTGAGGTTTGCCTTTAGATCTGTAGGAAATCGGGTATCTATTATTGATACCCAAGATAGTTTATACCTTTAGCTTTCTCGAGTTAAGGAGTGAGCAGTCACATGTTGTTCTATTTCATCGTATATTGTGTACGTGTGGAGACTTTTTTCTTCCTCTTTCGCCTTTTTCTGAGCATTTGAAGATCGTATTAAATTATATGAAGCAGTAACCGATAGTATAATTAAATTTCTAGAACTTGTTTTTGTGATGCATTCCGAGACCGCATAGTAAGTATTTTGATTTGCTAAATAAGAGGCATTAGGATTAACCCATGTTTTAAACCTGTAACTATTATGATGGTCACATCGATCATATAACTATCACACACCCTTGGCATGCGCCCATTTTTAGTGCAGGATACCCCTAGTACAACCCTCCGAGTCTATCCTTTTCACGGTTCTCGTAATTTCCAAATTATTAATGAAGAGCATTGTCACCCTTAGACCAATCGTTACACTCAAATCGCTTTAGCCCACCTTGTATGTACTCACGTTTAGTACATTATTGTTTTAACCCAAATTAATTATTTGAGTACACAGTTGCTAAGTCCTTATCCTTGTAAATACTGTTTTGGGACGATTGGGATTCATGATAGTATTTATTTCGCGGAAGAATGGGGAAGAAAAGTTAAGTCAATACCCCCCATATGTTTGTCAGATGATCTCCATGTTATTTTGATCCACCTCAAATCGGGTCACTAGTTTAGTTGTAAATATCGAGCATGTAAAACCTCAAGTGCAGAGGTACGTGTTGTAAAACCCCCCAATGTTAATGATGTATCAATTTTATCAAAAAAAAGAAAAAAAAATAGAAAAGAAAAAGAAGAGATTTATTAAGAGTTTGATATCTTCGTCCGAGTCGTGGCTTAGCAACCAAACTAACGTGTAAATTCGTGTAATAATTACTACACCCTTCCTCTCCAAAGTTCACGCGCCAAAGTTCACCACCCAAATGTATCTGATCCGTATGCTTCTTTCCGTTTTCCATTATATGTTATCTTACACCTACACCCACACCCGTTTAAAAGACCTCTTAGATAGTAATGAATAATACTTGCACCTAGCGGTGGAGGTTTGATCATTTACCAAGCCTATGGTAATATATATGCTATAGACATGTAATGAGTGTTGATTTTCCCGTTTCCCCCTATCTGTTTATAAAAATTTATTATATTACCGACGGAAAGAGAGGAACCTCAAACACTTTATGTGAGGTGCCTAGTAATATTTTTTCCAATGCGTTTTTAATACAAGGTCCTTAAGTTGTGTTGTAAACTATGTTTATAAGATATTAGGTAAAAATGACCCAAATTGTAATGAACTATGGTAGAAAAACCCATTTTTCTTGAGGACAAGCAAATCCCAATGTAAGGGGTATCGTAAAGGTGCTATTTATACACTTATTCGAGGCCGTTTAACCTCCTAATTATGTTTTTATGCCTAAAATAGGTACTTAATCATTCCTTTCAGGTATTTTGCATTTTGAAAAAAAAACAGTGACTTGGGCTTCATTTGAGAAGAAACGGACAGAAGACTACCCCGACTAACACCACATTGCTAAGGAATTTCTCGCACAAGAAGCTGCGACGGTGTCACAGATTACATGTGAATCCTACCACGACGGCGTCACAAGATATCGTGACGGCGTCAGCCCGCACGACCCAGCCCAAGATCTAGAATATTCTTATCACGACGGCGTCACGATTAAAACGCGACGCCGTCACAGCGATTTTCCTATATATACAAACCCAAAATTAGGGTTATAAGTGTGTAACTTTAGAATAAAAAGAGGGTACGAACCCTAGTTCGTTTAGCAGCTGTTAGGCACGATTTTAGGGCTTCAAAACCATATTGTACTTCCTCCAACTCATGTTTTAATCAAGTAAGGTTTATTTAATCACTCGATATGTCTATGTGTTGTTTGATTCATTTATGTTCTTGCTTTGTCTATAACATGCTTGGCTAAACCTCCTATTGTGTTTATTTATGATTGTATGAAACCTAGAATGTAGATCTTAGTGGTGTTGCTTCTTGTGATGGATATGCATGTTAGGTCTTAGAAAACCAGCTTTCTGTCTATAATCGTTGTTGATATGTCTAGGGAAACATGATTGTGTAGAAAGTATATCATCGGGTAACAGTCTTCGTACTGCCTTGCCCCTTATATGGTTGATCCACATTTAATATATTTCACATGCATTTAATATACTCTTAGGGGCCTTGTAATAGTCTTCATACTACCTTACTTGTGCGTTGCCTTAACGGAATATTAAATAAACGGCGGGTTCGTGTAATTCGTTTTACGGACTAGAAATAATTACATAGATCAACACAAGTGTGACAAATCAACAACACTATGAGAAGCATATCTAGGGAGTAATACCATGATTAAATAAACACAAACTTTTATTTAAATTGATTATCACCATTAGCTTAGATTATTATTTAGTTTATTAGCTAAAACCAAACCAAACTCTAAATATAGATTGTACTACTTTCCTTATAAATATAAAAAACACAAAAAGTATCTTCTCTCAACCCTTAGAATTCTGTTAGACCGTGATCAAGCCTTCCCAACCTATTCCCCTAGAGAACGATAACAACCCCCGAGTCTTGCCTATACTACTACTACAATGATTAGGTGCTCTTCCTAGGGAGTTGTAAAACTTCGTGTAGAAGTCCTACGACGATCGCATCAGTGATACTTCACGCACATCTTCATTTTATTTCTTCTTACGTGGAACTTGAAAGATATTCAAGTCACCATATCATACCATACTCCAAAAAATAAATGGCTAGGCGAGACATTGTAAAGAATGGGGGTACTTGCTCATATGTGTAGTACGTCGATTTGAAACCTGACCTTTTGCAAAGTAGCGCGATTCTAAACGATATCATGTCCTTTTCTAGTAAGATGAAACCCATATTTCTCGAGAACAAGTAAAATCTACTTGGAGGAGTCTAGACATATTCTGATAAGCGAACCTTAGGCGATCTTAAAAGAAGAAAAACATGATTCGTAATGTGTAGGACACATACCTCCTGTAAAACTAGCCACAATGACTAGAACAATCGAGGAAATAGGTGAATATCTAATAGCCAAGATATAATTTGTTGACACGTTCATGAGACTGGATCATATCCAAACACCCGACCCAAATCTTGAAACTTAGATATAGGGTGAACTAACAAACTGTGGAGACAGTGGAGAAACTTACCGTATCGATTGACCATGATCTAATATTACTTTGGGAAGCTTAAGAGTCCAACGTTAGGAACAAAATATCTAGAGGAATTAATAGAAACCTCACTCGAGAGACTGAATCAAACGAGGGAATCAGTACGTTTTGTAAGGACCTGAACTTCTCGTCATCATCATACCCGATGACTTGAGCTGAATTTTGGGGCGAAATTCCTTTAAGTGGGTTAGACTATGATAACCGTTAACTTTTTCTGGATCTTGGTATTTTAAAGATACTATATTTATATGAACTTCGCTATTCGATCTTGTCAGATCCTTGAGAAACCAAAAAGTTAACCTTGGTTGACTTCTTTTGCGCGTAGGGGTTACGCTTTAACCGGGTATCGATAGTCTTGATTCTTCTTAAATGAATCATTTTTTATTCATCTTTTCTGTATCGAAGTATCTATATTGTCATTCGACGCTTACTGGGAAGATTCCCCGCGTTCAGCGAAAAACGTCACGCAACGCGTACCGGCACGACAGTAAACTAAAATATATCTAGTTATCTTGAGGTGAACTTAATAGGCTTGTTTAAAATAAGTTATTTCATGATTCTTGTAAACGGTTGTCTTAAAACATGAATCTTGGAGCTACGTCCAGAAACTAGTTAGGAAAACAGAAAACTACGCGAGTTTATTAATTAAGTAAATAAATGACTAAGAATCCTTTATTAATCGATCTTAAGGCATCTTAACGCGTTTTGTTATCTTGTGAGTCGTTTCGTGAACATTCGGTTTCGGTTATCGTTTAAACTAGTCTCGGTTTTTAAATCTCGACATAAGACGAAAGCATATAGGATTCCCTTTGTTTTGTCACCATATGGGACACATGGACCACAAGGATGGAGACAAAAATGTTGCTAGTGATTCTTACATGATGGTCCCTTTTCTTGTCTTATATCTAACAACCAAGTCACACACTTCTTGCATGCTTTCAAAAAAATCAAAAACTCTTTCTCTCTTCTCTTTTTGAACCGGTCGAACACCAAGGGAACAAGAAACCATCCATTCTTCAAGTTTTATCAAGATCAAAGGGTCAAGAAACATTCTAGGGTTGATTTCTAGTAGTCTTAGGTAATCAAAAACAACATTGGGTTGTATTCTCGAGTCTAATCTCCAACCGAAACCCATTTTTGTAAGTTGTCTAAATTTTAAATAGTTGTACTTTTATGGTTTTTATGATGATCTTAAGCTAGTTGTACAATGCGTTTGTTTTAAAAACGAAAACTAAAATTGAAACAAGAAATAAAAGGGTGCGTGTGGTTTTGACGCGAACAAAAGGGAAGAACAAGGGTTGGTCATCTTAATATCATGGTTGTTGTGGTAAAATATCTTGTGTTGTCTAGAGCTTATTGATGCTTATTTGGGAGTCTAGCTTATTTATCTAGGTTTTTGGGCTTGCTTGTTTATTTTTGGCCCAAGCCATGAGTAAGAAAGAGGGTCATGGGCTCGGCCCATGACTTATTTGGCTTATTACGAGACCCTTGTGGTTTATTGTATAGATTATCTTATATCCGGGCTTATTTTCTAGCTTACTTTGTTTTTGGACTTATTTCGAGATGCTTATTTTGAGTTTTGGGCTTTCGTGGGTTGCGGCCCAACAAGGAAAAGGAAAAGAGGTTTAGGGCTCGGCCCATACTGGTTTCGTTGGCTTGTTGTGAGCTTATTAATTTTATATTTACTTATCGAATCTTGAAAAGAGCTTATTAGCTTATCTTATCTTCTATTTTGTTTTGGATTTGAGCTTATTTGGTTGTTGTTTTGGTCTTAGTGGGCCTAATAATGTACGCGGCCCAATAAGAGTTCGTGGTTGCTTATTGTGAAACCGGCTTATTTCGTGTGCTTATCGAGTGCTTATTTTGTCGTTTAATTTGGTAACTCGTTTGGTTTTGAACTTATAATCTAAATTGGATTAATTCTAGCTTATTTTGAGACTTTTTGAGCTTGTTGGGCTCCCGGCCCAATAAGAGTAATCAATTTTGGCTTATTGAAGCTTATTTGATCCGACTTATATTATCGGATATTTTATAACTTGTTTGGAGTTTATTTGAAGAACTAAAAGGGTTTTGGCAAGAACGGATCTATTTTGAACTTATTGGCAAACTTTTGAGCTTATTGGGCTCGCGGCCCAATAAAAGTATTAAGCCTTAGCTTATTTTCGTAACTTGTTACTTTGGACTCGAGATCTATGTGCTTTTGTATAACTTAGTAACTTATTTTAGGATTTAAGTGTGTTGGTAGAAATATTGCGATATTTAATCTATACATTCTCTTTATGTTTTGGTGATGACAAACATGCAACTTATAACACATAACGTAAAGTGCTTAAGTTACTCGTAATCACTAATCATCATTTATCATAATCCTTTCCGACGTCTCAAGTTTTCTTCAACACATAAATTAAGTTCGAACCCTGAACGTAAATCACTAAACACTAATACACACACATAACAAACTTAATTTTGTTGAATGATCAAAGAAATTTTTTTTAAAACCTTACATTTTTATAAAATGGAACGGAAGTTAACATAACATTTTTAAAAAATATATACAAAACATTTTTGTATTTATAAGAAATGTTTTATTCAAAATAAACATTTTGAATTTCAAATTTTCAAACCTAAAACGGCTAGAAATGGTCCAGTAAACACCTCCCCTGAATAGGACAAAAAGGGGAGCGACTGAAATAAGGGTTCGGCCCCCTTAATTACATGGGGCCGGCCCACCTTGATGAATTAAGGGACCTGGCACCCTATTTATGGAGGCCGCCATAGACCCCGCATCCATCCTTTTTGTCCTATAAATTACTGGCGACCTATTCCTCTAACATTTTCTCACCTCTTTTGTCATAAAGTTTTTCCTCAATCTAAAACTTTCCTTTCAAACCCTTTCCTTTGATCACTTAACTTATTATAATTTTGTTTAAAATGTTGATCCAATCATCCCATACCATTGAAGTGGCAAGAGAAGGACTTTCGTTATCAATAAGAAAACGAAGTTTATGTAGCCTAGTTAAGGTCAATCGTTGACATGTCTTACATTCACAATTCATAGATATTAGTCCTTTAATTCCCAACTTGTTATAATAGCTTGATCAATGGTGATCATTGGTGTGTTTTGTAGTAGAGATCTTGGTGATTCCTATCTAGTAGTGTTTAGATAGGTTTGACATAAGTATGGTGGCGAGAGAAAGTTGTGAAGGTTAGAGTGTGAAGTTGTAAAGTGTGGAAGAAGTTGTTAAGATGTGAATAAGTATGTAGTTGTAGATCAAGGAGGTGAAGCTAATTTGTGTAGTGAAAGCTGTGAAGTAGTCGTTAAGTTTGTAGAGTCGTGAAGTGTGATGTGATAGAATTGGTTCGTAGCTAAGATAGAACTCGACATTTAGCTAGTGTTCGGGAATTGATAAAAGCAACGTTGTGTACTCATTCTCCTCCTTAAGGGAGACTTGTGACTAGTGAAGAAACTCTCGAGTTAGGTACTGCGGGGAGTGAGTAGAGGCGAAGAGGTGCTATCGTTACCGAGCACCATTATAAATCATCGTGTCGGTTTGCATTTCCTTTCACTATCTCTTTACATTTATACTCGCATTTATCGTTCATATTTATACTTGCAATTGTGTGTGTGTTTATTATATAAGTCTTAATTATTCTTGAATAAATGAATATGTGTGTGGGTGTATTGTTGTAAATCGATGTATAAAGTATGTGTATATACTTGTATGAACACTCATCAATAATGTATCCACGCTTATCGGTACAATTTTGAATACAAAATATTTTAAGATTTTTAATGAAACGTATTCACTCCCCCTCTAACGATTTTCACAATTGGTATCAGAGCCACGTCGCTCAAAATTTCAAACAAAGGTTTTAAAAATTAAGACGATCCATGGTACAAATTACCCATTAAGGGGGATTAAATATTAAAAGTGTCCTTGTTGATTACTAGTATTAGTGTTTTGATTCTTATATATTACAATTGATACGAGAAAGCCCCCCCCCCCCCCCCTCGAGATAAAAATGATGCTTGAAAATAAGTGTTATATCTTACGGTATCAATTCAGAAATGTTTACACCTTTCCGCAAAGTCAAAATAATTTTTTCACAAAAATTGAAATCTGAGTATCAGGTGGGCGGCCTTCCTTAAATTCTGTGCGGTACCCCCTAAATTTCCGGGCGGACCTACCCTTATTTTAAGTGACCACAGATTTCGATGGCATTTTTTTTTCAGAAACTTGAAAAATCATATAAAATCAACCGTAAGTCCGTAGAAGTCGTGCCACCCGCCATTTCGAAGAGAATTGAGTCTGCGTTTGCATATAAAAAAACTTTCCAAAATATTTTATTTCAAACCTAATTTAGTCAGAAAGACGGCAAAATACTAATTATTGTCTACAAACGTTGAGTCTCGTATTTAAACGTAAAACTTGTATTTTGTCTTTCCCCTTTCGAGTCGGACATTTCCGTCGAGTATATCTTGAACATGGTGTAATTCAAACTTTTCAAAATATTTCAAACCTTAATTTTGAAATGGGAAGAAAACTAATTTGTCTTCAAACAAAACCGAGCTAAGTATACATTGTTGTATCTAATACACAAAACTACGACAAGTACATTTATGTGGTATGCTATGTGATTATTGTGCACTTCTTTATACTTAAGTTAGTAAAAATTATTGAAATGATCGTTTCATTACTTGTAATTAAGCTAATTGGATATCTAAGCAGATGTGCTATGAACACTATTCATATTGTAGCTATTTTTCGGAATATAATAACTAGAACTTATGCTAGATCTTTTGCATTAAGTTGCAAAATTGTTTGTGCATTGCATATAGGCATAGATCACTAATTTACAAATGTTACATAAACATCTTGTAAATCTTTGTTCGGGTATGGAATAATTTAGGAATAGAGTTCATAACTTGTCTAGTATAATTATTAAAATGTATTAAAACTAGTCACCTAAATATTTCCAACGAATTTAATGTATTTTCAACAACACGTTAAAAATATTTCAACAACTTGGCTTGGTATGACCTTGGGTTTGACAAACAAAAGAAAAAGATTAATATTAATACATCAATACTAAGAAAAAGAGAATGCTTGTGCTTTCATGTTTTTAACATACACAAAATTATATTTTTTTTTAAACATATAGTATGTTTATCAAAAGAATGCCCAGCCGTGTTGTATAAAAATGGTTAGAAAAACTCATACTCATAAAATGTCAAAAACTATTATATTATTCAAAACGAACAAATAGTTTTTTTCGCACAGTAAAGATTTACAACTAATCTTGGATTAATTGGGAACACACTAATTAGAAATATTTATCTATTTTCTTTTAAATGAGTGTTCGTAAGAGTCAAGAAAGATTTCAAGAATATATCAATTCATTATTCAAATTATGGTTGATATATTTATCGAATCTAATTGACAAGTTTTTAAGTATGGACAAGAAATCAGATTCTTATTTGTTTAGTTTCAAGATTATATCAAATTATAAATAAAAGATATTAGTCTTGGCATCTACATAAAAGTTTGGGTTATTTGGCTCAATCACACTAGATTGGTATGAAAATAATTGCATCCATTTGTAGATGAAAAGAATATGAATTAGTAATCATGAACTCACATCTTGTATTGGTAATGCACATTGATTCTACTTTTCCAGTAGTTGTGTTCCAAAATTAGTGCCCTAATATGTTAATACATCATGAAATACATTAATGATGTAGGATTGACAATGGATGTTTTCGTCCAAAATATTCAAGAAATTTACATTTGACAATGCAAATAAGGCTAAATGTGACATTTTTGAAAAACCAAACACGTTAAATATCACATGTGACACTACACATGTAAGATGACTAAATATTAAGACATAATCCATTTAAATCACGCAATAAGTAATCGAAATTAATCAACCTATAGATCTTGAACAAAAGAATTATAAAACAGCTTAATTACCTTATATTAGAATTCCACACATCTGATTATGATTTATGCGAACCGTAATAAGTGTGATTAGTTTGAGTCATATTTAATGTCCTCTATGAAAGATTATAACAAATTTTATCTTTTGCTACACTCCATTAGCAAATAATAAGAGTTTTATTTGTCTAACATGAGAATGACATACTGGAGAATCCTATTCACTAGAAATTCAATTTGACCTAACGTTTTGAATTAGCTTCCAAGGAGAGTGAGTTGGGTTCGTGGGTAATAATCCGTAAAAAGGTCTTGATTAGCCTAATTGAGCACCACAAAGTGATAGTCTCATACTCATTCTCTCACTTGATTAAATGGCTTTTCCTAAATATGCCGAAAAGGATAGTCTATCATCGATAGAGATAGTAAATCATAAGGAGTGCACTAAAAGCATTTAGAAATTAGTGCCATTTCTTTAGTCAATCCAAACACAATGCAATTATATTCTTTACTTGATTACTTGATGCTCAATGTTTAATTGCTTAGCTATTAAATACATGTCTATTATAAAGGAGTTCATCTTATTCTAGCAATCTAGATAGAATATCTCTTAGCTTATCTAAAATGAAACATGCTCCTAAATGCTAACATGCAATATGTTTTTGTATGACGCTCATTTAACATGACTTAAACGGTTAAATGTCATTACACTATAATTGATTTGATGCAATAAAACGAATTAGATATGCCTATCTCAATTAACACTTCAAATGTCATATAGTTTTACACATTAATCTTATTGATTATTGTGTGGATGCATGCTTAGATAAACTCGCATACCTATATGTCTTATGCTTATAGGTATAGATTTCTTTACACTAGAATTTATACCCTTATTACATGCGAACCTTAGTATCACAATCCGATAGGTCATAATAGTCTCTAAATGGTCTTAAGTTTCTTAGA
Organism: Tanacetum coccineum; assembly: GCA_026074375.1. Classification (NCBI taxonomy): domain Eukaryota; kingdom Viridiplantae; phylum Streptophyta; class Magnoliopsida; order Asterales; family Asteraceae; genus Tanacetum; species Tanacetum coccineum. Next base: position 71,132 of record BQNB010010622.1, read on the forward strand.
GTCTCCACTCACACATTCCCTTAATCATCATCTCGTTCTTTTCAAAATGATCTACTTTTCGTCAATGAAGGTTAGGATAAAAATCTAATACACACTCTTAAGTAGGTTTGACAACTTAAATATTTCGTCCGAAATGTTTAAGTATTTTTAATTAGCGAAATGCAATTAAAATATCACTCATTGTTCATGTTAATTTCGTTTCACAAAAACTTAATCATGCCTCTATTATAAAATAGAATGGATAATACCTTCTCCACCTTTCCGCTACAACTTAAAGATAACCTCAACCTCGTATTATGATTGTTTCTAAGAACATTCACAATGCTTGAGAAAGCTACATAATCTTCGTGTATGAAGTTCGTTGTATGCTAACCAAAACATTTTGGTCTTGACATTGGTCCACGCCGTCAGTCGCTTGCGTCTCTATTCTTCTTTCATTTATTCTTTTTATTCATCATTTATGTCCGGATGAGCACGGAATTTAATGGAAGGGATAACAACACACTTAACCTATAACTTCTACCATAGAACAACTCAAACCGTCATAACCATAAAACCCTCATAACTAGTTCTAGTCCATCCCAAACCATCCAAAGTGAATTTTCGAAATGAAAGGCATCACACACATCATAACCGACAATCATAAGCAGTGTGGCCTAAGTTGTCAAAATGTCGCAATGAAAGCGTCTCAAACCTCATAACCTGACACTCATAACATTGTGTGCCGATGTTGTCAAAAGTCAAGAGTGAATTTCGTAATGAAATGGATCATATCCACTTACCTACTAGTGAAGAACACAATGAAGACATTCAAAGCTTTAAGTGTTATCGATCATCACATTGTCCACTCTTACTTTTCATCCACATGTCACCAACCATGAAAGAACCACCCAAATTCATATCCACTACTAGCAGTGAAGAACACAAAGAAACATTCAAGCTTCAAGTGTTATCATCGTGTCACCACATTGTCGTGACTTTTAATAACTTTTTCATCCACATGTCACGGCACCATGAAAGAACTACCAAATTCATTCCACTTCTTAGCAAGTGAAGAACACAAAGAAGATATTCTAAAGCTTCAAGAGTAGTTGAATCAACACAGAGTTAGTAATTTTACCATGAAGGTAAATACCAACCATCATTTTCACATCATACTACCAAAGCAAACTATTCATTGTTTTAACAAATGTAGACACCAAAACCCCATCACCCAAACTTCAACTATCATCACCAAGTGGTCCTAATGTACCTTTCAAAACACCATCAACAGAAGGCACTCCATCCTCCCCCCATTATGACTACACACTCTACTATAAAAAACAACTCATTCTCACCGATCCATCATCACAACAAATACCACCAGTTTCACCTATTGTTCATCAACATTAACAACCCATCTCAAGAAAACGATCATTCCCAATCAAGAATTACAACCTTTACGTTAAGGACACTCCCACATCAACCACAAGTTGCCACACCATCCTCCATTACCCATCTCAAATCCCCATCAATATCATATGTTAACTACACACTCAAATCTCCACACTCCAAAGTGACAACCAAATATAACACACACCACCTCCATCCTCTCCCAACAACAAGAAAACAACATTCCCTCACCACCTTACTCTCTAAACCTACCAAACACCCAACAAACCTATAGTCAACACCTTCCCTTTCCATTCACGCTCATCCTTCCTCATTTATGTTTCCACAACAAATCATCCTTATCATCAACATTTAGTTCGACCTAAAGTCTTATGATAATGTTTATCCTTAAACACTCCAAACATGAAAAGCATACATAATGCTTAACAAAGAACCTTTATGATTTATGAAATCTCTCAATACAACCATTAGTAAATTTAAATCCACATCATTATCTTGGTTAGATGATGATACCACAAGAACGTGTTGATAGAGTTCCCTTAGCCCTTAAGCATGTGTCGGTCGAATCTTATCATTGGTTCCTAAACATTTCCATGTCTTAAATCTAATCATAATATTTTTTGTTGTCTTAAATTGCCGACACTTTAGATGCATATACTAAAACATACATGAATTATTCCCTTTTCTTAAGTGTCTTTCATATATACTAACATCATCTATTATATGTATGTGCATTTTTCAGACTAACTTTGTTTTTTAGCCTTTTTTGTTACTCGAATTTTCATTGTGCCATACCAATCAACGGGAGCATACACCAAGGGGTATCAATTTGCAAATGTTCCAAGCCATTACTTTGCAACAGTTTAAGACATCTACACATTTTTTATGAAGATCTTTCATCCCTATATTTTTGCTCGCAACTAACCATTGTTGTATTGGTAAAGATTTTGCAACTAAATTTGAGCCATGCAACCCCGCTCGAGTCAATGTTCAAGGAATGTCATTGTTTAAAAAGGGATTGATAGAACAAGACTTCACTTTTAGGATGAGCCAAGCTCACCTCTTGATTGAAAGTAGATTAGAAGTGTAGTAAAAGTCGCGTCTTGGAGTCCACCTTTTTGTTTCGACAAAAAGGGAGAAGAAGATGAAAACCATTAACTTATACAGATTAAACTATGAGTGTATAGTTTACATATTTTGTCATCATCAAAAAGGGGGAGATTATTAGTGCAAATATTACGATATTTAATCTATACATTCTCTTTATGTTTTGGTGATTGAAAACAAGCCCAACTATAAACACATATCGTAAAGTGCTTAGTTTACTCGTAATCACTATCAACATTCGTCAACATCTTTTGACTCTCAAGTTTCTTCAACAATAAATTTATGTTCCACACCGACGAAATCACTAAAGTATGAACAAAAACTGTTAATTTTTGAATGATCAAAGAAATTTTTTAAACCTTACATTTATAAAATTGACAAAACATTATTTAAAAATATATGACAAAACATTTTTGCAATTATAAGTAAAATGTTTTATTCAAAATAAACATTTTGAATATCAAATTTGAACCCTAAAACGGTCTAGAAATAGTCCTCAGAAACACCTCCCCTGAATAGAGCAAAAAGGGAGCGTCTGAATAAGGGGCTGCCCCCTTAATTTACATGGGCCGGCCCCTTAAATTAATGGGACCGCACACTATTTTAAGGGGGCCGGACATAACCCTTGCTCCCCTCCTTTTTGTCCTATAAATACTGACTAATTCCCAACAATTTTCTCCACCTCTTTGGCACAAATTTATCTCAGATTCTAAAACCTCCTTTCAATACCCTTTTCCTTGATCACTTAACATATATATAAGATTGTATAAAATGTGATCCAATCATCCATCCATTGAAGTTTAAGAGAAGAACCTTTCCGTAATCATAAGATACGAAGTTATGTAGGCTATTAGGGCATTCGTACATGTCTTACACTCACAATGCATAATCGAGTCCATGTATTCCAACTTGTTATAAATGCTTGATGCAATGGTTGACATGTGTGTTTTGTAGTTATTTTGTTTTATTTTTTTGGATCTTTGTGATCCTTTCCTAGTAGTGTTAGATAGTTGTGACATAGTAGTGTGGTGAGGAGAATTTGTGAAGGTGTGTGAGATAGTGAATTTGAATGTGTAAGAAGTTGTGAAGTTGTGAAGAATGTGAAGAAGTTGTGTATGTTTGTGATCAAGGTATGAAGCTAAGTTTGTGTAGTGAAGTTGGAAGTAGTCGTGAAGTTGTGAAGTTGTAATCGTGAAATGTGTTTGATAGATTGGTTCTATCTAAGATTAGAACTCGACATTGTAGCTTAGTGTCGAAAAAAATTGATATAAGCAACGTTGTGTACGGTTTTTCTCCGCCTTAATGAGCTTGTTGACTAAGTGAAGAAACTCTCGAGTTGGGTACTCGAGGAGTGGAGTATGCGAAAGCTGCTTCGTGACCGAACCACTATAAATCATCGTGTCTGGTTTGCATTTCCTTTCACTTATCTCTTTATATTGATACTCGCATTTATCGCTTTATATTTATAACTTCAATTGTGTGATGTGTTGATTTATTGTCTTAATTATGTCTTGAATAAATGTGAATTATTGTGGTTGGGGTGTATTGTTGTAAATCGATGTATTATATGTGTATAATTAACTTAGTATGAACACATCATAATGCATCACGACTGATCGTAATTTGATAATACAAACATTTTAAAAAAGAGACTCGAGATCTTTGTGCTTTTGTATAACTTAGTAACTTATTTTGGGATTTAAGTGCTTATTTTGGGCTTTGGAGGTCTCAGCCCATTAAGCCAAGATAAGCCGTGACTTATCTTGAGCTTATTTGGTCTCAGCTTATTCCTTCGATCTATATTTGAGCTTATTGGCAACTTGTTTAAGTGAACTAAAGAGAACTTAATTTATAATTACGTATTGGAGAACTATTTTGGATCAATTTAGAAACTAAAAGATATTAGTGGACTTATTGGATCGAAAAGCCCAATAAGATATCTATACGATACTTGTCAATATTATCGGGCTAACTAGGAAACTTTAATGGACCGTAAGGCCCAATGATATAATGAAACTAGAACGAAACTTTGATTTTGGGTTAACCATTGAATTTGCGAATGGGATAGTACTTGAGTAAACTAAAACGGGTTGGATAGTCAATGGAAATGTTGTTTTTTTTACGGATCGTTGTGAGGAATATAAACTTGGTGTTTTGTAAAGAAATTGTTGAAAGTGGAAAGCGTTTGAAGTTTAGGTTTGGAACATTGGGAAAACTTTTACGAGCGAGCGGGTCATGGAGAAATTTTATAAAATACATGTCACACTTAGAAAATATCTTAAAAAGGGGGTCTATTTTCTTGTTGATCCTACAAAAGGTTGAAATTGGATTCTATTAATCGTTAGGAGTCAAGGTCGAGACAATTGAACTTAAATACACTAAATTAGGCAAGATTTCATACTTACCCTTTGAGCCCGATAAGGAGACAAATTAATAAAATATTATTTTATTTTATTTCAAATACTATTTATACTTTGTCATTGTGGAGCTATTTATCCTTTAACTTTTGATCTTTAGATTCTTAATCGCTTCTCGTCGAATTCTTCTCGGATCTTTTGAACTTTTACCTCATCGTAGCTCGTCGACTCTATTCTCGATCTTTATGTGTTAATGTCGCACTTAGCCCAAGTGCATCGAGTCATCTTACCTAATTACCACACAATCATGATACAAACTTTGATAAAAAGGAATGAGAAATTTTTGTAAAATGGAACGCAAACGTTTGTACAACAAATCAATCTTGTACAACATAATAATAAGGTGAACTTATTTAATAGGTCGTGGCCGGGTACCGTTGTGCTTTGTGTAGAGGTTATCTTGTTCAGCTACTATCATCTTTTGAGGTGAGTTCTCGTCGCCCTATTTTTTTGACTCTTTTCCGTTGGGAGAAAATGATACTCAAAAATGTTTTGAACTTGTTTTCTTACTGTGCGAAACTTGATCTTTTTAGACAATGCTATGTGCCTATGACTGCTATGTGAATGATATGAGATTGGTAGAACTTATTTGTGGATTATACGTAGTATTTATGAGGTAACTTGTGATCTTGTTAACTTGTGATCTTGTGAACTTGCGATCTTGGAAACTTGTGAACTAGTGGATCTTACTGTGTGGAACTTACTCGTGGGTCTTGTGATCTTTCGCCCTATATATAGCTCCAGCTGGTAGGCTTTAGGTGCGTGTGAACTTGGAAGCTTGGAACCTTTGAGAATGTTGGTATCTATATTTATGGTGTATCCGTGGACCTTCGATAGCATGCGTTGCTACGTTGGTATTTAATCTATTGCATGTATTCACTGTCATATTGCACATTTGTCCACCTTTTGAAACCATGGCACAGCAACTGGGTTGTAATCAAACCTACGAGCTCACCAACTTTATGTTGACCTTTTCGAGTATCATTTTCAGGTGTGTCCTCAACCAAGGTAAATCGGAAGTAATGGGAACTAAAGACGTACACATGTGGGGTGCTATTTTGAGACTTGTATATTTTGGATCTAAAATGTAAACTGGTGAACTATTGTAAAATCTTGATCTTTGTAAACTTTGTACGGTGTGATCTTGTATCTTGAGCTATGTAAATCCTTATGTCGCATTCCCGTATTTCCGCAGTAGTCGGGGTGTGTTACTTACACTGCCGGAGGTCTCATTGAAAGCATTCTCTCTACTTTCGGGTATATTCCGGGGTATGATTTGTCTACATTCTACCTTCCTATACCCCGTCATTAGGTAAGATGTTGTTGTTGGGTCAACTCAAACCCGACCCGAAATATATTGAGACTCAACCTTAATTTTCGTGTCAGTTTTATATCGAGTTTCATGTCTGGTTAGGAATTTCGGCTCCTAAGTAAAATGATCAATTTATTCCTCTCTTTAATGTTACTCGGATGGTGTTTGAATTCGACTTAATTGATTAAATATGATAAAAATTGAATTAATAAAGTTATACATTAACTTTTCGTTTGTGACTTAATAAAGAAATATCACTAAATATATTAAGTAATAAAATTAAATTCATCACTTCATAGAAAATTTAAACAAACAACCCCTCACTCTTTACTCTTTACACATATTCATTTTTCACCAACACTTAAACTCACTTTCTTTTAGTAAGGATGTGTTTAGTTGGGAAAAAATATCTCATTTTTAAAAAAAAAATTTCATTTGAGAATGAAAAAACTAAAAACTTATTTAGTTGCACTTTTTTTTCAAATTTTTTCAAAAAATAAGAAATTCTCATTTTCCTAATTTTAAATTAAAAAACAGAAAATCATATTTTACTATTCTCCATTTCTAAAAGAAAAAATACAACTTTCATCTACACATGTTTTCAAAATTCTGAACTGCCGTATTTGTTTTTGCAAAAAAACATCTGCCTCCTCTGACGTCTTACTCGTCACACACGGTCAGACCGTCGGAGTGTGTTTTTTTTTCTTGCGAGTAAGACATGGTCAAATGTTGGAACCTCTTGCCGGGTAAGAGCTGGGGGTCTGATCTTACTGCCTCTTTTTTTTTTGGAACGGCAACTTGTGGCTACATGGCCCCTAGCTCAGAAGGCGTAGCGAGCCCACACAACCAGGTTGGGTCCAGCCCAAAAGGCAATGACACCCTTACCCTTTACACACGCGGGAGAAACCCCTATCGCCCTAGACATAAGAACTCGAACATGAAGACCTATGCCTAGGAGGGTAAAACCACATACCATTGGATCCACAAGCCCTTTTGTATCTTACGTCCCATTCTTAATAATGGTACAAAACCTTCACCCACCTCAAACCACACCTCAAATATTTCGTTGTATTATGAGCTTGAAAACTAACTCTGCAACTTTTAAAAGATACACTGCAACTTTTAGAGAATATTTCATTTTTGTAGTTATAAGATAAGAAGAAGAAGATGCATAAAAGTTGGTACAAAGTAATATATTTAATTCATATACAATAGAAAGTCACTGTGAATGAAAACTTGTAGGCCCATAATTTATATTTTTTTAATCTTTTCAAGACATAAAAAGTATATGTCTTAAAACAAAATGAGTTTTTGCAACTTCATGTTCTCTCTAGTAAAAATTGGTTGTATGTCATATAATTTGTAATTTTTTTTTTACCTTTTTTAAGATATAAAAAGTATATATTCCTTCTAGTAAAATGTCTTTTTGCAACTTCGTGTAATATGATATTTTTGTTATGTGTAATTTTTTTTCTAGTTACGTTTGTTTGTTAATTTCGTGCAACTTGAATGTTTATAGCTTTGTTTTGAATTGTCTAAAAAATAAAAACTTGTTTTTTTATTCACAATTTGGCAAAATATTTGTTTGGGTTGAGCCATCGAAAAGTTCGCGTATTGAATAGTTTCGCTTTTCCTGGAAAATAAATTATTTTCTAATTTCGCACCTGAGCATATTGCGATGATTATATATTAAAAAACGGACAATTAAAATTATTCAGACAATTAAAAAAAACAAACAATATTATTTCATTCAGATTCAGACTTTATAACCACCTCTTACGAGTAAGATGTGGTAGTCAGATTCAAACCCAAAACATCCTAATGAAACAAACACACCCTCAGAGTGTTCTGAACGGTGGTGCCGTTCGCTGGCGCCAAGGAACGGCGCGAGATTTGGGAACGGCGCACCGTTCCGGTGCTTGCGCCATTCGGTCTCGCGCCTTTTTTTTTTTTTTAAAGTATCCGTTTGGTACCGTTAGAGGAGCGTAATTTTGAAAAAAAACCTTAAAAAAACATATTTTTACCCCTTAAAAATCATATAAATACCTCCTTATTATTTCATACTTCACACACACTTCCAATATATTTTATAACATATACTTTTCTACTTCTCTTATTTTTTTCTCTCCAAAAAAATGAATCCGAATCAATGGTTTACGGGTATGCTAGACGACCCAACCAACCAAATTCTGGGATCGTCCGACCAACAATTCGGGCTCCTCCTCTCAACCTCAATACAACCAAATGTCTTACTATCCTAATTTCCAAACCCCATTTGCTAATGCCGAAGAACAAATGTTTTTTAACCAATTTAAGATGCAAATGCAATTTAACCAATTTTCTCAACAACAACAACAACCAAACCAAGCCAACGCTTCCCAACCACAATCCGACCAACAATCCTTCCACCTAGTTGACGAAACCGAAGACGAAGAGGAGTCGGTCCTGACCCCGACGTCGAAGAAGACCCAGATTTTTGTGGATCTCGTTTGAAGTCGAATGCGAAAAAAGCAAAGAAAAGGAACCACAAGTTGAAACGAAACGAGTTCGACATGTGAGGCCCAAAAAGAGGAGTTGCTTTTGGCGGAAAGTTTCATTCTAATTTTCGACGATCCAAGAGTCGGTTGCGTATAAAAAAAATGACACGTTTTTTGTATAAAATTTGTGAGGCATACAAAGGCCGAAGCCCGAACAGCTACATATAGTACCAAAAACATGTTGACGATGAAAGTGTAAACATCCAATGAATTGCATATGTCAAAAGTTTAATCAATTTGGTGTCGAAACCCTTGTTCATAGTGGGGAGAAACGATGACGATTGGATGTCAAGTGAGGAAATATTTGTTTAAAACACACACGGAGTGATTTTAGGCACAATAACGTTGGCATTTTTGAAATACAAGCACAAGAGAAAAAAACCCGAATCGACATTGTTAAGAAGAAACCGTCTTCAGGGTTACCCCTGACGAGGACCGAAGCATTTTGGAGATAGGCTTTCCATCGGCCACCCCGTGTTCCAACGAATTTCTAAAAGTCAACGTACCTGTTCTAACTCGACTGCTAGCTCCGGTTCTAACCCGATGATGTATCAAGAATTCATGAAAGAACAACACGAGTTAGGCCGCAAAGCAAAAGGTGCTCGAGCGAGAGGCGCACGAGAGAGTGAGGTTAATCCATTCTCAAAGGATTGTGGAAGACATGAAAGTGCTACAAATCGACACACGCGGGATGGCTCTCCAAGACGCCGTTATCATCGAAGCGCAAAAGGAACGTTAACTTTATGTTTTTTAATTTTAATGTCTTTTTTTTAGTTTTTTTAAATTTCTATATAATGTTTTTTTTATTTTAATAAATTTAATTTTAGTAATTTTGGGTATTTTTTTAATAAGTAAATGAAAAAAAAATTAGCCAATGGCATAAAAAAATATGATGTCAACGAATGCCCTAGCAAATATGACACCGTTTTCCAACAACCGTTAGTTTTTCAACCAAACATGATTTAGAATTTGAATCTAATTCCAATTTCTTAATAATCTGAGAAATGCGAAAATGAACGTGCTCATCCAACATCCTAACACCCCAATTCCAAAAATCTCCACACAATCTCGAATCACGATTTTTTAACCAATTTTCCAAACAACAGTGTCTTCTATAGATCTATGGAAGCTTTGTGAAGGCAAGAGTGTTGCAGATGTGTACATCGCACAAATGTATAAAATCAGCCGTCGCTTCGGATATTCGTGTTTCATCAAAAACCCAGATCTAGCGAATCTATAGGAAAGATCTAAACAAGATCTGGATTTGGGAGTCAATCATCTGTTTGCTTCAATTGCACCTTCGATCGAAACAAACTCACAACCGAATCAATCTCATCATAAACAATCGAATAACACTAAACCTCACGAAATCAGGTCACGCTATCCCACACAACTGTAGGACGATCTTATGCATCTGTATGAATGTAATGAGGTGACTCAAAAGCCATTATTGGCTGGCCCAATAACAAAAAAATATCACCCTCGAAAAACTCTGATTTAATGAATTTACTGATACTGTCAAGTGTAGTTCTCAGCAAGGTAAGGGATGATCATCTTATAAATGAATATTTATAGCGTTTTAAAAAAAAGGGATTCTCTGATTTCAAGTGCAAATACATGGGGGGACTCTGGCTCTGGATTGAATTCAGCAGTGACGAGTCAAGGCTAAAGTTTCAAAAAAATACGGAGATGGAATTATATTTTACCCAACGAAAACTTGTTTTACATAATTTCATTCCCGATGAGCGAATGATCTGGAATCCGAAATAGATGGACTGCCACCTCAATGCATGGACTACTAATGCATTTAAAAAGATAGCAGCAATTTTGTGAAAACGGTTTTTGTAGATGAAAACGCTGATGAAAAATAATGCAAATTGGAAGGGTATGTATCAATACCAAAAATAAAAACTCAGCATCATGGATTAGTGTCCTGGTTTCTATAGGGAGTCACAGATACCAGGTTAGAGTTCGAGATTTGCAAAATCTGTGGGTACCTGATTTTTGCTTCACTAGAACAAGCATCTCACAACAATAATATAAATCATAGTCGTCGGAATTGATCAGGATATACATAGTTATAACAGTCACAAGAAAGAAGGGGAGAACAATGATAAGAAGAGCAAATGGGTTACGAATGAAGCGCTCCTGGAAAATCTGTGGACCATTTGAAGAAGGCGAGATCATTGGGTGAATCGGATGATGGGTGTGTCAAGATTGTAATGGAAAGAAATATGGACGATGAAGTTGAAAAAGATATTGAAGATTGTTCTAAAAACAATTGTTACTAGGCGAGAAATGTGGGTTGGTAAATAATAATATGTCTAATAATGAGGAAGTGAGATTCTTGAGGATCATTTTGATGAGTGATCGTGTAATGACTACCATGAAGATAATCGGATATTTGAACCCCTCGACTAACGTCTCTTTGGAAGTTAATATCCCAGAAGTTTCAAATGATTTGCTAGCATTGTGTCTCCATCTACGCCCCTGGGTAATAGATCTAAACAGTTGCAAAGGAGTCTTGTTCAGAACGTGGCATGATTATGTTGGTCCGCTAATTACGGACGACTAGATTCTGAAAAAACGCTTTGGAGCTATAAGATCCCAAAGGGAATATCAAGGGTCCGTTCACTTCTCGCGGCAATTACATATGTGGAAAGATTATTTTCAAGCGATTTTACAGATTAGGAGTTATTAATGTCAATGTAAAAGAAACTATTCTCCCTACACACATGCATTAAAGAGTACGAACAAAGAATGCCGTTTAGATCTCTTGCATTTGTGTACGTTTCATCGGGTGTTCGGACTTCGTCCATGGAGGGTCTTTTTTTTAGGCGTCGCGTTGGGATCTACCTCCCTTATGATTTCAGTAGACTTCGGTTTTTTGCGTGTTTGTTTTGTATCGTTAGAACTTATTCTGTTTCTTTTTTCTTTTGTCTGTTGGATCGATTTGCGTGTGACTTTTTCTTGCTAGCTTCTTACTAGCATTTTTTAATAAAATTTCTAATTGCCGTTCAAAAAAAAAATATGACACCGTTCATTTTTTGATGCCGTTGAAAAAAATCTGACGTGACACACTTTTTTGGTTCGGCTGCCAAACGGCACGACCCCAACACTCTTAACGAAGAAAAACTATTCCCTTCTAAACACCACCTAAACTTTTCTTTTCCATCTTTTCTCTCTCATAGTTCTTCCGACACAATCACCACTACACCACCACAGACCACACCACCGAACACTACCACTACCACAATCCTACTCACCAGTATCATCCCGCCACTACTTGCAGCAAAACACATACAACAAACTAATTATGGGTTTCAAATAAATATCAGTTTGGGTTTATGTGTGGTTAGTAATCTAATCTACTTTAGATTTTGCATGTTTTTATTTAATGTTGTTTGTTGTTGAAATCCATTTGTTTTTTGATTGTGGATGATGATGTCGATTTTGGATGTAGTTATATATCTTGAGATGTTTTTTTGGTAAATGTGGTTGTGGTAAGAATTATTAGAGAGGTTAGTGATATTTTGAAAATTATTTTGCATGCAGTTATATATTTTGTGGATGGTGATATATTGAGAATGATTTTTGGAAATACTTTGTGGTATAAAAATTGTGAGATAGTTGAAA
>BQNB010010623.1:0-83529 GCA_026074375.1 Tanacetum coccineum
AAATAAATAATAAACAGGGGTAGTTAGTGTAAATTAAAAATGAATAGGTTATTCATCACTAAGCCGGGTGGTTATTTTGAGGGTCAGTTGTAATATGTATACTGGCGAATTGTTAACATGAAGCTTGTTCGTGTATATGGCCGCTAGGCCCAAGCCGAGCGACTCATCCACTTGAGTGGTCCCAACTGATTAAAGTCGGTCGGTAAGTGGGTACCATAAGCAATATGACATATGAGAAAGATAACCGATGATGTATAGCAATACCCCGACATGCGCCGTCATCAAGAAAAAAAGGCAAAGAAAAATCAGTTACAGAGGAAACAAAAGATAAAAAGAAATCAACGGTGGTAGACGAAGATTTAACCAAACCATTTAAGGAGGTGCTAAAATGCCCCTTTACCAGGCGTATTATCAAGTTCTCATCTCCAAGGCACATGTTACCAACAAATGCCAAAATTTACGACGACATAGGTGATTTGGAAGACCACATAACCCGGTTTACGGGTATGGGGAACCAAGGAGAATGGCCTATGCCAGTGTGGTGTTGGATGTTTCATCACGATGGGAAGACAAGAGCATGGTTTGACAAGTTTCCCCTCAGTAGTATTAATAACTGGGGAGATTTGCAAGAGAAATTCCTAAACAGGTTTGGGAATGCTTAAGGCATGTGCTAAAGACCCAACGAAAATCTTGAAAATCCTCAAGACGGGAAACGAAAGCCTCTCAAATTTCATGAGAGATGGTGTTGGATTCGATCACCTTACAACCTGGTTACTAGTGCGGAATAAATCCGATCTTGAAGACGAACACACCCCAGCAAATTATGTATGACAAAAAATAAAAGTACGACAAGGGTTAAAAGAATGGCTAGTATGAATACTAGGTTAAACATCAAAAAGCTAGATGGGAATATTGTACAAAAGGGACAAGCAACCTGAAGAAAAAACCATACCATCTATATAGAGAAATAGATGTATGAACATACCTGGTGTAGACTCCCAGTAATAGCCATCACTGTCGTCAGTGGTATCAGAGCCTTGGTTCGAAGGTTTTTTGATACTAGGTTCGAAGTCGTTAAAGGGTTGATCATTTTTTTTGAAGGAGCAGGGTTTCTGTTTAGGCTTCCAAGTTCAACGACAACAAGAAAAGTTACTGTTAAGTTCGTGAACAGTAACGATAGCAGCAAGAAGATCGGTGCGACTGGTTTGTTTCATTTTTTTCCCGACGTTAAAGGGAATAAGGAGAAACATTACTGGTTGGTTTTTAGAAGTTAACAAAAGAAAAGAATATTATTTTAGAGGATTTTTTGCACAAGGGACTTTGTTGAGGTTTCGATTTTTGTGAGGGTTTATCACAAGGTTTAGTCGATCAACAAAGGGATAAAGAATGACGGGAGCCAAGTTAAACATCGAAAAACTCGATGGGAATATTGTACAAAGTATGGAGGTTCAAAACAAGTTGGGTTTAAACAACTTGGTCCTGGTGTTGAAACATGAGTCCATGGAGTACATGATGAAAAACGTGTTTGGTTTATCCCAAGAATATTCACTTGACCTTAGCTGGTTCAAGCATCCCTTGTTTAATATCAAGCCAACCAAAAAACCCTAACATATCTACACGTGTCTTAAATCCAATCGCTGATGATTGTGACCTTGTTCACTAGATATGTAGACATGGCTGTATCCTCTGCCAAAGAACATTGGACAAACCAGACTAAATCAAAAAATAACGTACCTTAGCCAAGAGTGCCACGTTCGTCTCCTTAACAACCCATTCCCGCTGCTGTAACCCTGTAACACCTAAATGTTTGGCGACCCCACTCTTTGTACATTGTTGTGTAGACCTTTGATTACAAAAATTAAGAACATTACCTGTCTTGATCTTCCACCCAAGTCTGATAGTCCTTTTTCGCTCTTTACAAGCAGTCCGTGTTTGTCTTGTCTTCAGGTTGCTTGATCTCCAACGTCTTTGAGCACTTGCAGTATCATCGTTATAACCTGGGAAAAAACCTTAGCTTCACGATCCCTAAGGACGTGTAGTTACACCTCAAACCATACACGTGTTTTCATCATGTACTCCATGGGACTCCTAGCTTTCAACACCAGGACCAAGGTGTTTTTGAAACCCAAACTTGTTTTGAAAACCTCCATGCTTTTGTAAATATTACCATGAGCTTTGTGATGTTAACTTAGTATACATACTAGCTATTTCTTTTAACCTTTGCTAACCATTTATTCCTTTTGTGAATTTACCTATACAAAACACGATCTAGCAAAGTAACCTGTTTGTAAAAAATCCTTTCTTTATCGATATAACCCTAAGAATAAACCTTCTTAGATATCGATCAAACCAAGAAACCCTTCAAAAAACAAAACCCCTACGTAATCAAATATCAATTAAACCTTGAAAATCAGACCATCCAATCAAATCGAAAACCCTTGATTCGAGAAAGTACTTGACGCTTTTTGAAGTAACCCTTGTCGTACTTTTATTTTTGCAAAAACAATTTCTTGTAATAAAACTAAGAACCTGGCACCTCGACAAGTCTTTGACTTATTCTCCGACCCTTTGTTTATTCTGATAACCTTGTGATATAAACCTCACAAACACCGAATCAAAGAAAGTACCTTGTGCAATAACTCCTTAAGTCTTCTACACCTTGTCCGGAACCCGGGAAAATCGAAGACTCAGATCCTATACCTGTCTCGAAACCCTGCTGCTCCTTGCGTCAAAAAACCTCATACACCAAGAATTTTTGTTGTCGAGAACCTAGTAGCCCAAACAGAATAGAACGATCATGTTCCTTCCAGAAAAAATGAACAACAAAGACCCCTTCTTGATCGATCCTAGTTAACCAGAGAACCTGTGAACCTGAGCTCTTGATACCACTTATAGGATTCGATCGCCTTACAACCTGGTTACTAGTACGGAATATATCCGGATCTGAAGACCGGAACACACCCCCAGAGATTCCTGTATGACAGAAAAGGGAAAAGGATGCACAAGAATTTAACCCTTCAATATTTTTGGTTTATTGACTATGGAAAATGAAATGAAAGTTAAAACCCGTCCCCCCTCACCTCTTTAGTGTGTAGAGATGAGGGGGGAAAGTAAACAAACTCTATAATGAGTAGAAACTAGCTGGGGTTTACTACCCAACATCTCCATTAATACTTCAACAGATTGTCTTCATGACTACCAAATTAAGCGAATATGAACTTGAGGGGGGGTATATTTGCAACTATGGTTAAACTAATGAAAGAAAAACTTAAGAAGTATTTTGAAAGAATGCCACCGATAATTACTTGTGCAGCCGCTTTAAACACATGTTTTAATGTACACTGTGTAGAGTTTCTTATCGAGTCGATAAGTACAGATTTAGAGTTTTTTGATGATAGTTATGCAACTAAGGCAAAAAAATGGTTTACCGACTCGTTCGAAGGTTAGTATAATATTTATTATACAAAATATGGTAACCCAAAAACAACCGAATCAAGTAGTGGGGGTGGGGGTTCTTCATCGAGGGCGAGTCACAGGAATCAAGTGACCATATTGCTAAGGCGATTAAAAGAACATAAAAATAAAAAGGCAAGGAGTGATCCTTCATTGTCCTCTGAATATTAGCGACATGTTTATTTAGATTTTGTCACACATCTTCAAACAACAGAGTTTGAAACTTTTGATGTCTTGGGTTTTTGGAAGGCAAAGGAAACAATGTTTCTTGTTCTATCCCGTATGGCCATGGATATACTAAGTGTCCAAGCTACTTCGGTAGCTTTTGAATCCCCATTTTCAACAAGTAGGAGGGTGTTGTCAATCCGAAGAACAAGACTCACTCTGGCGTCCCTAGAGATGTGTATGTGCTTAAAAGATCACTTGGATGCTCAAAAGCATAAACAAGACAAATCCACTCTTGAAACCCCCGTAGACTTTGAAGAAGAGATCTTGGATGTCGAGGTGCAAGCAAATGAAGCCATTCCACTATCCGATGAAGAAATTGTACTTGATGCTGCTAGTAGCGAAGGTGCTATGTCCGGACCCAGTTCGGGAGGAGAAGAGGCTGAGGCTGAGGCTAATTATGGTTATGATGTCTATCCTTTGAGTAAACAAGGAAAGGAAGACCAAGAACTTTGTTTTGTTTTGCCAGTTTATTAATGTTCTTGAAATTGAGATGTGATAGTCTTTTATGCCATAGCCAGATTATACTCTCTGAGGCTTTTGCAAAGAAGCAAGCTTCATTTGGAGTTATTGAGGACATGTCAAGGACATATACATCATTTCTTCTAGGTGCTATCTAATAATTTCTTGGTTGGCTTTAAATTTTGTTCCTTGCTTATCATCAAATTGTACAATGTATTTAGCATCACAAAGTTGATTAATGCTAATTAGATTGTACTTGAGCCATTTACAAAGGCTACTTTTGTGAAAACTATACCCTCGGATATCTTTCAACAGTTATTTTTTATTTTTGTATTTCCCCCCTAATTTGGTACTCAACTAAATTAACAGAAACCATTTAAGGATTTGGCTGAAGAAGTGCAAGAACTAAGTAAAGGTCTTGAAAAGGTTGAGCAGGAAGTCACTGCTTTGGACAATGATGGTGCTAAATTTGCTGGCTTCCAAAAGGTAAGTTATTGGTTTAAATAATGAATTTTTTTATATTCAGGCGAATAAGATATTGTATCATAACTGATAAGTATGTACTTGAATACAACCCTTCCAAGCATTGAAGGGTTTTTTTAATACTGCTAAAGTTGAAGTCGAGACGCTGATCTCCTTGTATACTGAAGTGGTGAGTCATTCAGTAAACCCTAACTTTGTTTATAAAATGGTGATGTTGTCTAATTCCGAGCATGACTTGCAGGGAAGAAATGGAGAGTCAATATCACAGTATTTTGGAGAGGATCCTGTCCGTTGCCCATTTGAGCAAGGTTTAATCTATTTTCTTTTTATGTTAAGGTCTTGACACATTCAACTCTAATAAAAGAATCCAGTGTATTTTAGACCTTGCAAAGTCAGAAAGTGTAATTCAAATTATCTGCCAAATGAACTGAACAAAATTAACTAAGGGCCAAACGTGTCAAGGGTTTGCCAAAACTAAAAGTCAACCTACTTATACTTGCATCAAGTCATCTTCATATATGTACATTTCTACATGCTATACCCTCTCCCAATCCCTAGCTCCTACAATTCAACCTAGTCACCTAGTTATAATACGGAGTATATTTTTTCTGTCTTTTTTAAATTGTGAAAACGTTATATGACATGTAATCTAGAATCATTCAGACTTTAAAGCATCAGAGTTGCTATTTATACCATTGGACACCGAAACTAACAGTTACATTTTTTTAATAAAATCTCATACCTTTTTGGTTTGTTTTGCGCAGTAACACAAATTTTTTCAGTCTTTGCTAAGATGTTCAAGAAAGCACGTGATGAAATGAACAGATGGCAACTAGAGTAGGAAGCTAAAAAAGAACACTCATTAGGGAACAAGAAAGAGGGTGTTGATGTAGATTCCAAGAAAGACCTTAGAAACATGATCCGTGATACGTCTGTTTCCATTGAAAAGCGAGACGCCGGTAGTTAAAATCCGTTTTTTTGATACCATAAGAAGTTTATAAGGAGACGCTCACAACTGGCGAATTGGTCTAGTGGTGTCCGAAACTGTACATGAAATGGAATTTTGGGGTACCCTTTTCTAGTATCACACCTGTATAGAGATGTTTCAGTGAGTATGGTAGTAACATAATATATATGTATTTGCAATATTTGGCGATTAAATGATGGGTTAAAATACTTTAATTGTACAGTAATTCAGTTATAGGTTAAAAATTGAAGAACAAACTTTAATAATACGTTCTTGTGTTTATTAAAAGTTTGAAACATTATGTTGGGGTGTGTTTGGATTGAGTGTTTTGGGAATGGGAAGGGGAATAGGATTGGTCGAGGGTGTTTGGTTAGTTGATACGGGTTTTAGATGTTGGAATATATCTCAAAACAAAGGTTTCCCCAAACTCACTTTACACGGTGGGTTTAGAATTTGATTCCCAATCAATACACTTTTTCACAATTAAAAACTGAAACCCAATGAATAACCAAATGATATATTTAGATATGATATCTAAGCTTATGCCTTTTCCGGTTCCATCTTATAATCAAACCCATACCCAAATTCATTTCCAATAGTAAACGATACGGCACCTTAGCTTCAAATAAATCTATATTATTGGATTTTGAGTAACAAAGCTGACAATAATGTGACTAGTTTTATCGATAACTAGTTAAATGACTAAAATATATAATAATTTACCACAACAAGATAATGTAAAACTGATGGAGTATTTCTAGCATGTTGACGGGTCAAACCAACTTGCACCTAAAAGTTGCTCACATACCATGATGAGCCTGAACGAAATTTGGACAAAACGCGAAATAGGTGTTTCACTTTTTTTCTTTTCAAACTGGACTAAAAATAAAATAAGAAAAATTTTATTTAACTCTAAGATATGAGTTAGGTTAATATAAGAGCCTAACAAGTAGAGTTAAAGTTATAACTTAGGTATAACTTAGGCATGTTTGGTGCAATAGGCCGAGGCTAGATTTGAAATTGAAGCTGTAGCTATAATTTATACTATAAGATGAAAGTTAAAGCTTATATTTTTATAAAGCTGTTTGCCGAATTAGTTGGAACCGAAGCTTATTAATGTAAAATCATACAAAATACATCGAATTAAATTCACATATTTTTCCATATTTTACGTGATAATACATTATATTTTAAAGAGTATTTACCTTATTTGACTACCTAAAATCTCTCATAAGCTCTTTCTATATAGGCATGGGCTTATGAAGACTTATGCCTTATAAAAGCTTACATAAGCTTGTGTGACAAACAAGACATATTTAATAAGTTAGCTTATTGTCTTATTCTAAAAGCCCAAATCCCTATAAGCTAGTTGCCAAACATAGCCCTAATCCATTCATTTCGCGACAAGTAATAGTACACTTTTTCTCTATTATCATTCTACACAATCACTTTTTTAAATGTACAAATCAAATCTTTAGGTGGCTAGTCATTGATTAATATGATACTTGTCTACTATAATAAGAGGTAATAATGAGCAAATAAATAATAAACAGGGGTAGTTAGTGTAAATTAAAAATTAATAGGTTACTCATCACTAAGCCGGGTGGTTATTTTGAGGGTCAGCTGTAATATGTATACTGGCGTATTGTTAACTTGAAGCTTGTTCGTGTATATGGCCGCTAGGCCCAAGCCGAGCGGCCCATCCACTTGAGTGGTCCCAACTGATTAAAGTCGGACGGTAAATGCGTACCATAAGCAATATGACATATCGGAAAGATAAGGCAATGTCAGCACCTCGGGAAAAGCCAATGCATCCTTTTATCCAAATAACCTCTAATAACCACTGATGTATAGCAATACCCCGACATGCGCCGTCATCCCAGATATTAAGGGATTCTATTCCCTAGACATGAACAGTTTCCTAGCTATATAGCTCGGCGGCCCATTTCCCTACAAGTCAGGTACAATGCTTAGGGTAGTATAAATACCCCAAGCCCATTAAATGCAAACCAACATATTCTTTAAGCATTTACTACACTCATATACATCGCCTAACAACTCGCTTGATAGAAGATACTTACTCTCATGTCGGAGCTTGGTCCTGGGATAACACCCGGGGCAAGGCTAACACGTGTTGTCTTGTGTTCAAGATTGCTGAGGTGAGAAGCCTATTAGAAGGATAGCTCTTTTCCATCTGTGGACTTTTACCTCAACAAATTAACGCCATCTGTAGGACCAAAATTCAATCTGCCTAGTGATATAGAATGACGGGTCGTGAACCATCTACAACACTAAATGAAATAAGAAATGAAGGAACCTCCAACCATAACACCACCAATCAAATCATTATAAAAGGACACCTCTCCGTCCTCAGGGAACTCTTAAAAGAACCAAGAAACCGTGACCTCATCAAACCAATGCTCCTAAATTTCAATGACGATGCTAAAGACACTGATGAAGAAGTAGAAAAGATCATCAAGAAAAAAGGCAAAGAAAAATCAGTTACAGAGGACACAAAAGACAAAAAGAAATCAATGGTGGGAGACGAAGATTTAACCAAACCATTCAAGGAGGTGCTAAAATGCCCCTTTACCAGGCGTATTATCAAGTTCTCATCTCCAAGGCACATGTTACCAGCAAATGCCAAAATTTACGACGACATAGGTGATTTGGAAGACCACATAACCCGGTTTACGGGTATGGGGAACCAAGGAGAATGGCCTATGCCAGTGTGGTGTTGGATGTTTCAGCAGGATGGGAAGACAAGAGCATGGTTTGACAAGTTTCCCCTCGGTAGTATTAATAACTGGGGAGATTTGCAAGAGAAATTCCTAAACAGGTTCGGGAATGCTTAAGGCATGTGCTAAAGACCCAACGAAAATCTTGAAAATCCTCAGGACGGGAAACGAAAGCCTCTCAAATTTCATGAGAGATGGTGTAGGATTCGATCACCTTACAACCTGGTTACTAGTGCAGAATAAATCCGATCTTGAAGACGAACACACCCCAGCAGATTATGTATGACAAAAAATAAAAGTACGACAAGGGTTAAAAGAATGGCTAGTATGAATACTAGGTTAAACATCGAAAAGCTCGATGGGAATATTGTACAAAAGGGACAAGCAACCTGAAGAAAAAACCATACCATCTATATAGAGAAATAGATGTATGAACATACCTGGTGTAGACTCCTAGTAATAGCCATCGCTGTCGTCACTGCATTTCTTACAACCGTTGCTGAGCACATACACATCTGATCGAGCATCCATATCATCTTTCAATCCAGCCTTCCACTTGGAAATCACCTCACAAGCAACTGTATTATTGAAAGTCAATGACTCATGTGCATATATCTTCTCCACTACAGCAACTGCAAAAGCAGCCTCATTACTGTCTTCTCTATACTGAATAGTTCCCATACTGAGTGTTGCTCCCTATCACGTGCTGGATGATAGTATATCAAATCCTGAGTTTTTACTTCTTGTGAACCAACTACATGATCGACATTCCCATGAGGTTCCACCTCAAATGTATGACCGTCCTGTGGTTCCACCTCAAACTCATCTCCTTGCAACACCTGCATTGAACCCGTACCTACACCAGAACCAATGAAAGTTTTCTTGTATTTCCCACTTTCATTGAAACCCATATTCTTGTAAAGCACTACCTTTGAAGTAACGTCATCTAACCTCCAAAGCTTTATTACCCACTATACCTTTACGGTATCCTATGAATATGCACTTGACCTTAACCGGTTCAAGCATCCCTTGCTTAATTTCAAGCCAACCAAAAAACCCTAACATGTCTACAGGTGTCTTAAATCCAATCGCTGATGATGGTGACCTTGTTCACTAGATATGTAGACATGGTTGTATTCTCTGCCCAAAGAACCTTGGACAGACCAGACTCAATTAGAAAACAACGTACCTTAGCCAAGAGTGTCATGTTCGTCTCCTTAACCAACCTATTCTGCAGCTATAACTCTGCAACACCCAAATGTTTGGCGACCCCACTCTTCGTACATTGTTGTGTAGACCTCTGATTATAAAAATCAAGAACATTACCCGTCTTGATCTTCCACCCAGTCTGATATTCCTTTTTTTGCTCCTTTACCAAGCAGTCCGTGTTTGTCTTTTCTTCAGGTTGCTTGTCCTCCAACCGTCTTTGAGCCACTGCAGTATCATTGTTACTAACCTGAAAAACCTCAGCTTTACGATCCCCTTGAGCTCCCAGCAGTTCCACCTCAAACAAACACGTTTTTCATCATGTACTCCATGGACTCCTGTTTCAACACCAGGACCAAGTTGTTTGAACCCAACTTGTTTTGAACCTCCATGCTTTTGTACAATATTCCCATCGAGTTTTTTGATGTTTAACCTAGTATTTATACTAGCTATTCTTTTAACCCTTTGCTAACCGTTTAACCTTTTGTGAATTTACCTACAAAAAACACGATCTAGCAAAGTAACCTGTTTGTAAAAAATCCTTGCTTTATCGATATAACCCTAAGAATAAACCTTCTTAGATATCGATCAAACCAAGAAACCCTTTAGAAAACAAAACCCCTTCTTAATCAGATATCGATTAAACCTTGAAAATCTGACCATCCAATCAAATCGACAACCCTTGATTCAAGAAAGTACTTGACGCTTTTTGAAGTAACCCTTTTCGTATTTTTATTTTTGCAAAACAATTTCTTGTAACCTAAGAAACCTTGCAACCTTGACAAGTCTTGGACTTATTCTCCGACCCTTTGTTTATTCTGATAACCTTGTGATATAAAACTCACAACACCGAATCAAACAAAGTACCTTGTGCAACAACTCCCTTAAGTCTTCTACACCTTGTCGCGAACCCGGACAATCGAAGAACTCAAGAACCTATACCTGTCGATACCCTACTACTCCTTGACGTCAAAAAACCTCAACACCAAGAACTTTTGTTGTCGAGAACCTCGTAGCCCAAACAGAATAGAACGATCTTGTTCCTTCTAGAAAAAATTAACAACAAAGACCTCTTCTTGATCGATCCTAGTTAACCAGAGAACCCGCAAACCTGAGCTCTTGATACCACTTGTAGGATTTGATCACCTTACAACCTGGTTACTAGTGCGGAATAAATCCGATCTTGAAGACGAACACACCCCAGCAGATTATGTATGACAGAAAATAAAAGGATGCACAAGAATATAACCCTCAATATTATATGTTTATTGACTAAGGAAAAGAATGAAGTAAGGATTTTTGTTTTCTAAAGGGTTTCTTTGTTTGATTGATATCTAAGAAGGTTTATTCTTAGGGTTATATCGATAAAGCAAGGATTTTTTAAAAACAGGTTACCTTGCTAGATCGTGTTTTGTGTAGGTAAATTCACAAAAGGTTAAACGGTTAGCAAAGGGTTAAAAGAATAGCTAGTATGAATACGAGGTTAAACATCAAAAAGATCGATGGGAATATTGTACAAAAGCATGGAGGTTTAAAACAAGTTGGGTTCAAACAACTTGGTCCTGGTGTTGAAATAGGAGTCCATGGAGTACATGATGAAAAACGTGTTTGGTTTGAGGTGGAACTGCAGGGAACTCAAGGGGATCATGAAGCTGAGGTTTTTCAGGTTAGTAACGATGATACTGTAGTGGCTCAAAGACGGTTGGAGGACAAGCAACCTGAAGAAAAGACAAACACGGACTGCTTGGTAAAGGAGCAGAAAAAGGAATATCAGACTGGGTGGAAGATCAAGACGGGTAATGTTCTTAATTTTTGTAATCAAAGGTCTACACAACAATGTACAAAGAGTGGGGTCGCCAAACATTTAGGTGTTGCAGGGTTACAGCAGCGGAATGGGTTGGTTAAGGAGACGAACGTGACACTCTTGGCTAAGGTACGTTATTTTTTGATTTAGTCTGGTCTGTCCAATGTTCTTTGGCAGAGGATACAACCATGTCTACATATCTAGTGAACAAGGTCACCATCATCAGCGATTGGATTTAAGACACCTGTAGATATGTTAGGGTTTTTTGGTTGGCTTGATATTAAACAAGGGATGCTTGAACCAGTTAAGGTCAAGTGAATATTCTTGGGATACCGTAAAGGTATAGTGGGTAATAAAGCTTTGGAGGTTAGATGACGTTACTTCAAAGTGACGTTACTTCAAAGTAGTGCTTTACAAGAATATGAGTTTCAATGAAAGTGGGAAATACAAGAAAACTTTCATTGGTTCTGGTGTAGGTACGGGTTCAATGCAGGTGTTGCAAGGAGATGAGTTTGAGGTGGAACCATAGGACGGTCATACATTTGAGGTGGAACCTCATGGAAATGTCGATCATGTAGTTGGTTCACAGGAAGTAAAAACTCAGGATTTGATATACTATCATCCAGCACGTGATAGGGAGCAACACTCAGTATGGGAACTATTCAGTATAGAGAAGACAGTAATGAGGCTACTTTTGCAGTTGCTGCAGTGGAGAAGATATATGCACATGAGTCATTGACTTTCAATAATACAGTTGCTTGTGAGGTGATTTCCATGTGGAAGGCTGGATTGAAAGATGATATGGATGCTCGATCAGATGTGTATGTGCTCAGTAACGGTTGCAAGAAATGCAGTGACGACAGCGATGGCTATTACTGGGAGTCTACACCAGGTATGTTCATACATCTATTTCTCTATATAGATGGTATGGTTTTTTCTTCAGGTTGCTTGTCCCTTTTGTACAATATTCCCATCGAGCTTTTCGATGTTTAACCTAGTATTCATACTAGCCATTCTTTTAACCCTTGTCGTACTTTTATTTTTTGTCATACATAATCTGCTGGGGTGTGTTCGTCTTCAAGATCGGATTTATTCTGCACTAGTAACCAGGTTGTAAGGTGATCGAATCCTACACCATCTCTCATGAAATTTGTGAGGCTTTCGTTTCCCGTCCTGAGGAATTTCAAGATTTTCGTTGGGTCTTTAGCACATGCCTTAAGCATTCCTAAACCTATTTAGGAATTTATCTTGCAAATCTCCCCAGTTATTAATACTATCGAGGGGAAACTTGTCAAACCATGCTCTTGTCTTCCCATCCTACTAAAACATCCAACACCACACTAGCATGGGCTATTCTCCTTGGTTCCCATACCCGTAAATCGGGTTATGTGGTCTTCCAAATCACCTATGTCGTCGTAAATTTTGGCATTTGCTGGTAACATGTGCCTTGGAGATGAGAACTTGATAATACGCCTGGTAAAGGGGCATTTTAGCACCTCCTTGAATGGTTTGGTTAAATCTTCGTCTCCCATCGTTGATTTCTTTTTGTCTTTTGTGTCCTTTGTAACTGATTTTTCTTTGCCTTTTTTCTTGATGACCTTTTCTACTTCTTCATCAGTGTCTTTAGCATCGTCATTGAAATTTAAGAGCATTAGTTTGATGAGGTCACGGTTGCTTGGTTCTTTTAAGAGTTCCCTGAGGGCGGAGAGGTGTCCTTCTATAATGCTTTGATTGGTGGTGTTCTAGTTGGAGGTTCCTTCATTTCTTATTTCATTTAGTGGTGTAGATGGTTCAGGACCCGTCATTCTATATCACTAGGCAGATTGAATTTGGGTCCCACAGATGACGTTAATTTGTTGAGGTAAAAGTCCGCAGATGGAAGAGAGCTGTCCTTCTAATAGGCTTCTCACCTCAACAATCTTGAACACAAGACAACACGCATTAGCCTTGCCCCGGGTGTTATCCCAGGACCAAGCTCCGACATGAGAGTAAGTATCTTCTATCAAGCGAGTTGTTAGGCGATGTATATGAGTGTAGTAAATGCATAAAGAATATGTTGGTTTGCATTTAATGGGCTTGGGGTATTTATACTACCCTAAGCATTGTACCTGACTTGTAGGGAAATGGGCCGCCGAGCTATATAGCTAGGAAACTGTTCATGTCTAGGGAATAGAATCCCTTAATATCTGGGATGACGGCGCATGTCGGGGTATTGCTATACATCAGCGGTTATTAGAGGTTATCTAGATAAAAGGATGCGTTGGCCTTTCCCGAGGTGCTGACGTTGCCTTATCTTTCCGATATGTCATATTGGTTATGGTACGCACTTACTGGCCGACTTTAATCAGTTGGGACCACTCAAGTGGATGGGTCGCTCGGCTTGGGCCTAGCGGCCATATACACGAACAAACTTCAAGTTAACAATACGCCAGTATACATATTACAACTGACCCTCAAAATAACCACCCGGCTTAGTGATGAATAACCTATTCCTTTCTAATTTACACTAACTACCCCTGTTTATTATTTATTTGCTCATTATTACCTCTTATTATAGTAGACAAGTATCATATTAATCAATGACTAGCCACCTAAAGATTTGATTTGTACATTTAAAAAAGTGATTGTGTAGAATGATAATAGAGAAAAAGTGTACTATTACTTGTCGCGAAATGAATGGATTAGGGCTATGTTTGGCAACTAGCTTATAGGGGTTTGGGCTTTTAGAATAAGACAATAAGCTAACTTATTAAATATGTCTTGTTTGTCACACAAGCTTATGTAAGCTTTTATAAGGCATAAGTCTTCATAAGCCCATGCCCATATAGAAAGAGCTTATGAGAGATTTTAGGTAGTCAAATAACGTAAATACTCTTTAAAATATAATGTATTATCACGTAAAATATGGAAAAATATGTGAATTTAATTTGATGTATTTTGTATGATTTTACATTAATAAGCTTCGGTTCCAACTAATTCGGCAAACAGCTTTATAAAAATATAAGCTTTAACTTTCATCTTATAATATAAATTATAGCTACAGCTTCAATTTCAACTCTAGCCTCGGGGAATGGTCGATCTATTAGTTTGCTTCACAGAACAGTAACAAAACTGCTATTTTATATAACTATCATGCTGACCTGATAGGGAGCAACACTCAGTATGGGAACTATTCAAATAGAGAAATAATTGACAGATCCCAGCTATCCCTCGCCGCGTTACTTTTTGCAGATTGCTGACAGTGGAGATGGATATTATGCAATGAGTCATTGACTTTCAATATTCAGGCGCTGCCTGGTGAGGTGATTTCCAAGATAGAAGGGCTGATTGAAAGAAGATATGGGGTATGGCATCGATCAGATGTGTGTGTGTGTGTGGCTCAGCAACGGTTGCAAGAACTCTGCAGTGAGTGGTGTAGGCGGTCGGCTATTAATGGGATGTCTACCACCAGGCTCATGTTCATCATCTATTTCCTATTATAGATGTATGGTTTTTTTTAGGTTGCTGTTTTTGTACAATATTCCCATCGAGCTTTTCGATGTTTAACCTAGTATTCATATAAGCCCTTCTTTTAACCCTTATCGTACTTTTATTTTTTATCAAACATAATCTGCTGGGGTGTGTTCGTCTTCAAGATTGGATTTATTCCGCACTAGTAACCAGGTTGTATGGTGATCGAATCCTACCATTCTTCTCATGAAATTTGAGATTCTTTCGTTTCCCGTACTGAGGATTTTCAAGAATTTTGTTGGCTCTTTAGCACATGCCTTAAGCATTCCCGAACCTGTTTAAGAATTTCTCTTGCAAATCTCCCCAGTTATTAATTCTACCGAGGGGAAACTTGTCAAACCATGCTCTTGTCTTCCCATCCTGAAACATCCAACACTCACATGGCATGGGCCATTCTCTCCATGGTTCCCAACCCGTAAACCGGGTTATTTGGTCTTCCAAATCACCTTTGTCGTCGTAAATTTTGGCATTTGCTGGTAACATGTGCCTTGGAGATGAGAACTTGATACTACGCCTCGTAAAGGGGCATTTTAGCACCTCCTTGAATGGTTTGGTTAAATCTTCGTATCCCAACGTTGATTTCTTTTTGTCTTTTGTGTCCTCTGTAACTGATTTTTCTTTGCCTTTTTTCTTGATGACCTTTTCTACTTCTTCATCAGTGTCTTTAGCATCGTCATTGAAATTTAGGAGCATTGGTTTGATGAGGTCACCGGTTTTGCTTGGTTTCTTTTAAGAGTTCCTTGAGGGCGGTGGACGGTGTCCTTCTATAAGTTGCTTTTGATTGATGTTGTTCTGGTTGGAGGTTCTTCATTTATTATTTCACTTTAGTGGTGTAGATGGTTCAGGACCCGTCATTCTATATCACTAGGCAGATTGAATTTGGGTCCCACAGATGACGTTAATTTGTTGAGGTAAAAGTCCGCAGATGGAAGAGAGTTGTGCTTCTAATAGGCTTCTCACCTCAGCAATCTTGAACACAAGACAACACGCGTTAGCCTTGCCCCGGGTGTTATCCCAAGACCAAGCTCCGACGTGAGAGTAAGTATCTTCTATCAAGCGAGTTGTTAGGCGATGTATATGAGTGTAGTAAATGCTTAAAGAATATGTTGGTTTTGCATTTAATGGGCTTGGGGTATTTATACTACCCTAAGCATTGTACCTGACTTGTAGGGAAATGGGCCGCCGAGCTATATAGCTAGGAAACTGTTCATGTTAGGAAAGAATCAACTTTAATATCGGGGGATGACCGCGCATGTCGGGGTAAATCGCATGTCAGGAGTACGCGCGCTACTATACATCAGCGGTTATTAGTCGTAAACTCGCGAAATTCATAACTCCTTCGTTATTGATTGAAAAATTACGATTCTTATTGTTTTAGAATCCTAAAAATAATTAATATCTGTGAAAAATAATAAACTTTATATATCAGAATTATTTTATAAATTTTTTTATAAAATTTCTTTTATAAGTTTGTGAAAAAAAAATTCGAATTCAAACAGCAAGTTTTGATGCATTTCATAAAAAACATGTTTAACCTAGTTTTGTAACTTTTAAGCTTAACCATCTTGTTACAAGTCCATTACAATGCTTATTATCACATGTCTTGCATTCCTAGGGTCCCTAATCCATGATTAGTCCATGTAATGTCCTAGAATCACAATATCCAAATGTGTACATACTTATATTTTCATGAACTTTCATAAGTAAACTTTTAATCACTAGCTTATACAAATACTTTTTACACTTAAACCAACATGGTACAATACTTATAATCCCATTATATCATGATATCACCAACCACATAACATATGTAAAGGTTCATAAAACAATGATCATAAGTAAAAATCCATTTTACATGTTTAAAAGTATCCTAAATTGTGATTTTGCTACATAAAACTTATATACATACAAAATGATAAATGTAAAGGCATAAATAGTTTTAGGTAACCTTAGTGAGATGTAATATGATGAACCACAATATCTAAACCCTAGTTTAGATGATAAACCAAAGCTTGCACAACTTGAAAACCCTAGTTTTCCAAAAAAAACCTAGCTTTCCTTTTCCTAGCTTAACCCATCTAAATGCTTTATCCAATCCTTCTAGTTTTTTCAAACTGTTGACACGTTTGGCCCTTAGTTAATTTTGTTCAGTTCATTTGGCAGATAATTTGAATTACGCTTTCTGACTTTGCAAGGTCTAAAATATAAATTATAGCTACAGCTTCAATTTCAACTCTAGCCTCGGCCTATTGCACCAAACATGCCTAAGTTATACCTAAGTTATAACTTTAACTCTACTGGCTCTTATATTAACCTAACTCATTTCTTAGAGTTAAATAAACTTTTTCTTATTTTATTTTTAGTCCAGTTTGAAAAGAAAAAAAGTGAAAAACCTATTTCGCGTTTTGTCCAAATTTCGTTCAGGCTCATCATGGTATGCGAGCAACTTTTAGGTGCAAGTTGGTTTGACCCGTCAACATGCTAGAAATACTCCATCAGTTTTACATTATCTTGTTGTGGTAAATTCTTTTGTGTTTTAGTCATTTAACTAGTTATCGATAAAACTAGTCGCATTATTGTCAGCTTTGTTACTCAAAAGCCAATAATATAGATTTATTTGAAGCTAAGGTGCCGTATCGTTTACTATTGGAAATGAATTTGGGTATGGGTTTGATTATAAGATGGAACCGGAATAGGCATAAGCTTAGATATCATATCTAAATATATCATTTGGTTATTCATTGGGTTTCAGTTTTTAATTGTGAAAAAGTGTATTGATTGGGAATCAAATTCTAAACCCACCGTGTAAAGTGAGTTTGGGGAAACCTTTGTTTTGAGATATATTCCAACATCTAAAACCCGTATCAACTAACCAAACACCCTCGACCAATCCTATTCCCCTTCCCATTCCCAAAACACTCAATCCAAACACACCCCAACATAATGTTTCAAACTTTTAATAAACACAAGAACGTATTATTAAAGTTTGTTCTTCAATTTTCCACCTATAACTGAATAACTGTACAATTAAAGTATTTTAACCCATCATTTAATTGCCAAATATTGCAAATACATATATATTATGTTACTACCATACTCACTGAAACATCTCTATACAGGTGTGATACTAGAAAAGGGTACCCCAAAATTCCATTTCATGTACAGTTTCGGACATCACTAGACCACTTCGCCAGTTGTGAGGGTCTCCTTATAAACCTCTTATGGTATCAAAAAAAGGATTTTAACGAAAGGTGTCTCGCTTTTCAATGGAAAGAGACGTATCACGGATCATGTTTCTAAGGTCTTTCTTGGAATCTACATCAACACCCTCTTTCTTGTTCCCTAATGAGTGTTCTTTTTTAGCTTCCTACTCTAGTTGCCATCTGTTCATTTCATCACGTGCTTTATTGAACATCTTAGCAAAGACTAAAAAAATTAGCGTTACTGCGCAAAACAAACCAAAAAGGTATGAGATTTTATTAAAAAAAATGTAACTGTTAGTTTCGGTGTCCAATGGTATAAATAGCAACTCTGATGCTTTAAAGTCTGAATGATTCTAGATTACATGTCATATAACGTTTTCACAATTTTAAAAAGACAGAAAAAATATACTCCGTATTATAACTAGGCGACTAGGTTGAATTGTAGGAGCTAGGGATCGGGAGAGGGTATAGCATGTAGAAATGTACATATATGAAGATGACTTGATGCAAGTCTAAGTAGGTTGACTTTTAGTTTTGGCAAACCGTTGACACGTTTGGCCCTTAGTTAATTTTGTTCAGTTCATTTGGCAGATAATTTGAATTACGCTTTCTGACTTTGCAAGGTCTAAAATACACTGGATTCTTTTGTTAGAGTTGAATGTGTCAAGACCTTAACATAAAAAGAAAATAGATTAAACCTTGCTCAAATGGGCAACGGACAGGATCCTCTCCAAAATACTGTGATAGTGACTCTCCATTTCTTCCCTGCAAGTCATGCTCGGAATGAGACAACAACACCATTTTATAAACAAAGTTAGGGTTTACTGAAGTATGGACTTCAACTTCAGTTATGAACATATATAGGTTTCCAACCGGTGCTTTGGAACCATTGTGTCCATTCGGTTTAGTAACCGAAAATAACTACCAACTAATAACTAACTATAACCGCCATAACTACCAAACGGTTATTAACTAATCAACTAACAGGTTTAGCCCTTTGGCTTTATTTCTATACTAAAAAGACTTAATACAAGTAAATAGTCAAACATTTCCCCCTAATTGTCCTAAGACCTTGATCTTTCGAGTCTTTATAACTCTTCTCTTGCGCTTCGTTTGTGTTTTTGTCGTTTGTTTTGGTGTCACTCAAAAACGTTCTCCAGAACAAGTTCTTGTTCTCCTCTTGTTCTCTCCCTGGTTATCTTGCAAACCTCTCCACAACACCTATTCACTCTCACGCGTACCAAGCGGTTTCTGTCCCTTTGAGGTGTCCTCCACAGAAATTCCTAGAATTTCTTCTCTTGTTCTTATTGCCTTCCATTTTGACATCATCTCTTGCAGTCCTGCTTTTCTTCCTTGGAGTTCCATCTAGCATTTCCTCTACTTCAGCATCTATCCTGTGCATCAGCCTGTGGTCTTTCCTTTCCTGCAGTTCCTCTTCAATTCACTGCCACATCTCCTGGCTCTCCATGCCTTTATCTCTTTGCTTCCTCTTAGTAAATTTTACAATTCCCAATGTACTCCTTAAAGCTTCGCTTGACGCCTCTTGATCCTTATCAGTAAGAAACACTTTTCTTTTTTTGGAAACGACATTC
Source organism: Tanacetum coccineum (assembly GCA_026074375.1). Taxonomy (NCBI): domain Eukaryota; kingdom Viridiplantae; phylum Streptophyta; class Magnoliopsida; order Asterales; family Asteraceae; genus Tanacetum; species Tanacetum coccineum. The sequence continues at coordinate 19,644 of BQNB010010623.1, forward strand.
TTCCACCGATGTCCAAATTTCGTTCAGGCTCATCATGGTATGCGAGCAACTTTTAGGTGCAAGTTGGTTTGACCCGTCAACATGCTAGAAATACTCCATCAGTTTTACATTATCTTGTTTTGGTAAATTCTTTTGTGTTTTAGTCGTTTAACTAGTTATCAATAAAACTAGTCGCATTATTTTCAGCTTTGTTACTCAAAAGCCAATAATATAGATTTATTTGAAGTTAAGGTGCCGTATCGTTTAATATTGGAAATGAATTTGGGTATGGGTTTGATTATAAGATGGAATCGAAATAGGCATAAGCTTAGATATCATATCTAAATATATCATTTGGTTATTCATTGGGTTTCAGTTTTTAATTGTGAAAAAGTGTATTGATTGGGAATCAAATTCTAAACCCACCGTGTAAAGTGAGTTTGGGGAAACCTTTGTTTTGAGATATATTCCAACATCTAAAACCCATATCAACTAACCAAACACCCTCGACCAATCCTATTCCCCTTCCCATTCCCAAAACACTCAATCCAAACACACCCCAACATAATGTTTCAAACTTTTAATAAACACAAGAACGTATTATTAAAGTTTGTTCTTCAATTTTCCACCTATAACTGAATTACTGTACAATTAAAGTATTTTAACCCATCATTTAATTGCCAAATATTGCAAATACATATATATTATGTTACTACCATACTCACTGAAACATCTCTATACAGGTGTGATACTAGAAAAGGGTACCCCAAAATTCCATTTCATGTACAGTTTCGGACATCACTAGACCACTTCGCCAGTTGTGAGGGTCTCCTTATAAACCTCTTATGGTATCAAAAAAACGGATTTTAACTAACGGCGTCTCGCTTTTCAATGGAAAGAGACGTATCACGAATCATGTTTCTAAGGTCTTTCTTGGAATCTACATCAACACCCTCTTTCTTGTTCCCTCATGAGTTTTCTTTTTTAGCTTCCTACTCAAGTTGCCATCTGTTCATTTCATCACGTGCTTTCTTGAACATCTTAGCAAACACTTAAAAAATTTGCGTTACTGCGCAAAACAAACCAAAAAGGTATGAGATTTTATTAAAAAAATGTAACTTTTAGTTTCGGTCTCCAATGGTATAAATAGCAACTCTGATGCTTTAAAGTCTAAATGATTCTAGATTACATGTCATATAACGTTTTCACAATTTTAAAAAGACAGAAAAAATATACTCCGTATTATAACTAGGTGACTAGGTTGAATTGTAGGAGCTAGGGATCGGGAGAGGGTATAGCAGGTAGAAATGTACATATATGAAGATGACTTGATGCAAGTATAAGTAGGTTGACTTTTAGTTTTTTCAAACTGTTGACACGTTTGGCCCTTAGTTAATTTTGTTCAGTTCATTTGGCAGATAATTTGAATTACGCTTTCTGACTTTGCAAGGTCTAAAATACACTGGATTCTTTTGTTAGAGTTGAATGTGTCAAGACCTTAACATAAAAAGAAAATAGATTAAACCTTGCTCAAATGGGCAACGGACAGGATCCTCTCCAAAATACTGTGATATTGACTCTCCATTTCTTCCCTGCAAGTCATGCTCGGAATTAGACAACATCACCATTTTATAAACAAAGTTAGGGTTTACTGAATGACTCACCACTTCAGTATACAAGGAGATCAACGTTTCGACTTCAACTTTAGCAGTATTACAAAAACCCTTCAATGCCTGGAAGGGTTATCAGTTATGATACAATATCTTATTCGCCTGAATGTAAAAAAATTCATTATTTAAACCAATAACTTACCTTTTGGAAGCCAGCAAATTTAGCACCATCATTGTCCAAAGCAGTGACTTCCTGCTCAACCTTTTCAAGACCTTTACTTACTTCTTGCACTTCTTCAGCCAAATCCTTGAATGGTATCTGTTAATTTAGTTGAGTACCAAATTAGGGGGAAATACAAAAATAAAAAATAACTGTTGAAAGATATCCCAATCCCGAGTTTAAAATAGACATACCTTGGAGGCAGCATCTATATGAACCAGATCTTTGTCAAAATCGAGCAACTTTGGGATCTTCTCCGAGAGCAACTATTCAAAAACCATAATTCATGAGTAACCAAAATATACATATTTACAAGTTAAGAACTGCTCATATAACTTGCATAAGTAATGCATTAGAGTCATCTTGTTGTTTCTGGCACGAGTATCAGACAATTTAAGAAGGTTGTCTAGTTTAAATCCAATAGCAGATCCTGAAACACAGATCATGAATGTCTTTAGCAATGGAAGGAACCCACCAACATTAAAAGCTCGCAAGACATAAAAAGAAGTCAGCTATTAGTCTTAATGGTACCTCGAGCAGTGCCCTGGTTTAACGCATTTCCGAGTGTAAGAATTGTCTGCATTATTTGGCGCAACTTTTCAGATTCCTTTACCTACAATATATAGATGATAATTAATAAATTATAATCTTGAAAATATAAAATGAAAAAAAAATATAAACAAATTTTGGTTAAAATTAAAGTATTAAACATAAGAATCCTAACTGGAACATACCTCTATACTGTTATCATTGATTACACTAAGCTTTTTTCTTAAATCGCTAACCTGAAACAATTTAAAACTAAAAGCATAAAAAAGCCAACAAAAACAATGTTCATAAACTGGTAAAAGAATATCAGAAAATATCTACCTGACTGGCAAAAGTACATGTGAATGCAAATACTCGAAGTTTGGACTCAACCCGTGGAACCTTCATTAGCTCCATGATAAGCTAGAAAGCAATGACGATGTTATATACATAAATAGTCTTTTCTGAACTACCTTGAATCCTATGGAAGTATGGAGAGTAAAATACCAGTTCACACTTTCTGAACTACCTTCAGAAAAGACTATTTATGTATATAACATCGTCATTGCTTTCTAGCTTATCTTGGAGCTAATGAAGGTTCCACGGGTTGAGTCCAAACATCGAGTATTTGCATTCACATGTACTTTTGCCAGTCAGGTAGATATTTTCTGATATTCTTTTACCAGTTTATGAACATTGTATTTGTTGGCTTTTTTATGCTTTTAGTTTTAAATTGTTTCAGGTTAGCGATTTAAGAAAAAAGCTTAGTGTAATCAATGATGCCAGTATAGAGGTATCTTCCAGTTAGGATTCTTAAGTTTAATGCTTTAATTTTAATCAAAATTTGTTTATATTTTTTTTTCATTTTATATTTTCAAGATTATAATTTATTAATTATCATCTATATATTGTAGGTAAAGGAATCTGAAAAGTTGCGCCAAATACAGTTGCTTGTGAGGTGATTTCCATGTGGAAGGCTGGATTGAAAGATGATATGGTTGCTCGATCAGATGTGTATGTGCTCAGCAACGGTTGCAAGAAATGCAGTGACGACATCGATGGCTATTACTAAGAGTCTACACCAGGTACGTTCATACATCTATTTCTCTATATAGATGGTATGGTTTTTTCTTCAGGTTGCTTGTCCCTTTTGTACAATATTCCCATCGAGCTTTTCGATGTTTAACCTAGTATTCATACTAGCCCTTCTTTTAACGCTTATCGTACTTTTATTTTTTGTCATACATAATCTGTTGGGGTGTGTTCGTCTTCAAGATTAGATTTATTCCGCACTAGTAACAAGGTTGTAAGGTGATCGAATCCTACACCATCTCTCATGAAATTTGAGAGGCTTTCGTTTCCCGTCCTGAGGAATTTCAAGATTTTCGTTGGGTCTTTAGCACATGCCTTAAGCATTCCCGAACCTGTTTAGGAATTTCTCTTACAAATCTCCCCAGTTATTAATACTACCGAGGGGAAACTTGTCAAACCATGCTCTTGTCTTCCCATCCTGCTGAAACATCCAACACCACACTGGCATGGGCCATTCTCCTTGGTTCCCCATACCCGTAAACCGGGTTATGTGGTCTTCCAAATCACCTATGTCGTCGTAAATTTTGACATTTGCTAGTAACATGTGCCTTCGAGATGAGAACTTGATAATACGCCTAGTAAAGGGGCATTTTAGCACCTTCTTGAATGATTTGGTTAAATCTTTGTCTCCCACCGTTGATTTCTTTTTGTCTTTTGTGTCCTCTGTAACTGATTTTTCTTTGCCTTTTTTCTTGATAACATTTTATACTTCTTCATCAGTGTCTTTAGCATCGTCATTGAAATTTAAGAGCATTAGTTTGATGAGGTCACGGTTGCTTGGTTCTTTTAAGACTTCCTTGAGGGCGGAGAGGTGTCCTTCTATAATGCTTTGATTGGTGGTGTTCTAGTTGGAGGTTCCTTCATTTCTTATTTCATTTAGTGGTGTAGATGGTTCAGGACCTGTCATTCTATATCACTAGGCATATTGAATTTGGGTCCCACAGATGACGTTAATTTGTTGAGGTAAAAGTCCGCAGATGGAAGAGAGTTGTCCTTCTAATAGGCTTCTCACCTCAACAATCTTGAACACAAGACAACACGCCTTGCCCCGGGTGTTATCCCAGGACCAAGCTCCGACGTGAGAGTAAGTATCTTCTATCAAGCGAGTTGTTAGGCGATGTATATGAGTGTAGTAAATGCATAAAGAATATGTTGGTTTGCATTTAATGGGCTTGGGGTATTTATACTACCCTAAGCATTGTACCTGACTTGTAGGGAAATGGGCCGCCGAGCTATATAGCTAGGAAACTGTTCATGTCTAGGGAATAGAATCCCTTAATATCTGAGATGACGGCGCATGTCGGGGTATTGCTATACATCAGTGGTTATTAGAGGTTATTTGGATAAAAGGATGCATTGGCTTTTCCCGAGGTGCTGACATTGCCTTATCTTTCCGATATGTCATATTGCTTATGGTACGCATTTACCGGGCTAAAAAAATGAACTCTTAGTCTGAAAGGCAAACAAAAAAAAGGCAATTACTGATAAGTAAGTTTTGTGATTTATAGCTCAAAGTCTCAAACATCTGCTAGCATATAAAATAATGAACGAAAAAGGATACACTACATCTTTGGTAGACAAAAGGCCTCACTAGAACGTGTACTACAGTAACCTTTGGATCACTTGTTATTTGAGTAAATGCACCGTATTGCTATGTGTCAGTATTTAGCCCATTGCCTCAAAAAGAAGACTTCATGTGAATTTATAATATGTTCCAAACAAGATGCACATCCTAAGTTAATAATGATGCACCAAAACTATTGCTATTGTATTATCACGTAAAATATGGAAAAATATGTGAATTTAATTTGATGTATTTTGTATGATTTTACATTAATAAGTTCCGGTTCCAACTAATTCGGCAAACAGCTTTATAAAAATATAAGCTTTAACTTTCATCTTATAATATAAGAAGGTGAGATCCATAAAGAATATGGTAATCTTAAAGAATGAATGGGTGAATCCTAACCACTCATTTTTTCATCATAATAAAAATGATTTGTATCACAAATCACATGCTATTTTTTCAGACGTGATTGAAAAATAATAGTGAAAAAACTTCATCGAAAGTATCGCGATGAGTATTTTTTTATCTTTCTAGAGAGTGCACTTCTATATACTTTCAACGAACTCTTTTTTCGAATTTTTTTTCCAATCACGTCTGAAAAAATCACATGTGATTTGTATCACAATCACATGTGATTTTATGAAATCACATGTGATTTTTTCAGACGTGACTGAAAAAAAATAAAAAAAAAGCTCGTTGAAAGTATATAGAAGTGCCTCTCTATAGAAAGATGGTTTAATTCTAGTCGCGATGGTATATTTTGTTTTGCGTAACGATTAACGGTTTGTGAGATATTTAATTTTTAAAAAATAGGATGAAAGTGGATTTTTTAATTAAATTAAAATAAGAATTAAAATAAACCATTAGATGGAAAAAAATGGATGGACGAGATGAAACAGTTTTTTTTTTGACCATGTTCCTTATGGAACTTTTCTCTTTATATAAGAACCATTAATGTATCCAATTGATTTTACATGGCCATGCAAGGAGAGGGTAAGTTCCATTATGTACGAAAACGTATTAAAAAGGACGACAAAATATGAAAATAAATAAAACCGGACAAAAACGGATAAAAAGAAACGAAAACGTACGAAAACAAATAAAAACGAATAAAAACGTATTTATAGTTTAATACTAAACATATGTTAAATGGAACGGCATCTCAACATCACTGACTCATGACTACTTTTTATAACTAATATAACCACAACACCAAAACTCTAATGACTAACAAGACTAAGCCAAAAACGCCAACAACAATTACACACAACCCATCTGAAACACATTACATATGATTACGTGTTGCATAAGTAGCGATAACCCTAGTTGAGCCCATTATCATAAACTGTCAATTACTGGATTATTAGCGCGAATGTTATGAATAAATCTATTGGGATTGACATCCCCGTTCGGGTGATTAGTTATCACTGGGCAAATGAATGTATACCATGTCGAACATAGGATGTTGCGGGTTAGAACATCATCATGGGCAATGTAGGCAATTTTTATTGCAGTTCATTTATGTCAAGCTTCAGTGTCATGAGCTTAGGGCAACGCAATTACATTTATATGATGTCTGCATTTGTTGTATTATCATACACTTGGGAAATCTTATGGTCCTACGATATACGATTTATCAAACCTATGAATTCACCAACATTATTGTTGACGTTTTAAAGCAATGTTTTTCAGGAGGTCAATAAGCACGAGGTGCAAGGGATACATTGGCGGGTTTGATTTGGATATCATGCATTAAAAGATTTTGTTGCATTACATTTTGTAAATCTGTTATGGGCTAGAAATCTTTGTATTTTGAACAAGTGAACAAGTGAAGCTTCGGGCTTATGTAACAAATACTTTGTTAAATCCAATGTATCGGTTTTAAATGACTTTTTGGTCGTTCTATATATATCTTGTGTTATTGATCTATGAAGTACCACCCCCAACCTATATTCCGTTGCGACCCAATTTGGGGGTGTTACATTTTTTTCCAACCCTCCTACATTTAAATATAGTGGCAGTTTAAGAAACTAGTGTCGCAATTCCCTATGGAGTGGGAAACTTCATCATTTCATGAATGGTGGAGGGTATTTCCCTGAGTTGCTTTAAGCAGGGACTACCCAATATTATGTTATAGGGAGAAGGGGATTAGATAACTGTAAACTTCATGATTTCCCTTCTACAAAGGTCGTCTCCCCCAAAACATACATCCAGCTCTATCTTGCCCAACGATGCGACTTGCTATCCTGAAAAACCTAATACTATTGTTTGTGTTTATGTCAACCTTGTTCTTATGGCAGGATGAAGCATGTTAAAGCACTGCTCGTACATGATTTCTATGGATGCCCCCCATCCACATGTATTCGGCGGACCAGGTATATACTTCGATTTCTGCTTTGACCATGATAGCTTCTTCTGGAAGGTCTCTTACCCGCACAGGTGGGAACATTATTGGTACATTCATCCAATCTTCATCCACCATTATAGATTTTCTTTTTTGATCATCCTCCACGCACCTTACCATATTTATTACTTTTCCTTTTTGAGGACCATTCCCCTTTTGCCTCCCTTTTTCTTTTTGCCTTACATCCTTCACTAGGTGATTTAGCTTGCCGGAATCCAAGGCTATCTCCAACTGCCTTTTCAGGTAGAAACAGTCGCTTGTGTTGTGGCCTTTTTCATTATGGTAATCACAGTATTTGTTAAGGTTTTCCTTACTTGGAACTCCCACGAGCGGGGGTGGTTGTGGCAAATGTAACTGATGTTCCGTAGCAAGTATTTCTTTCAGAGTGCTTACCAATAAGTCTAAAGTCAACACATCCATGCTATCCCTGTAATGTTCTCTTGGCTAGGGGAAGTTTTGATGAGGACGGTGCGGTGCCACATAGGGCGCGTGGTGCTCTTATGGTCGGAAGGGAGGTTGGTGATCTGGCCTCCAACGGGCATTACCGTATGGACCTTTTTGCAGACGGCCATTCTTCTGTACCCACTGGCCGGATACCTCCTTTCTCTGGAATTCTTTTCTTGGAAACTCTGTGTCAAAAAAAGCTTCTTCTAACCGAACATAGTCATCTACCCTTTTGAGCATTTCGTTAACTTTTTTGGGTTTACTATCTGAGAAGCGCTTTGACAATTCTGGGCACTTATGTGAACTTATAAACGATGAGATTTACATTAGTTCCAAGACGCTAGGAATGGCGTTGGATTCACTAACCCATATGTTATATTTAGTATCCATATTATTCTATAACTATTAAGTCTAGGGGGTCATTGTGAAAGTTTAGCCCAAGTTTAGCCCAAGGAGACTCTATATATACCATCTCAAAAGAGGGTTTAGATTAGGGCATTCATAAAGATTCGCTGTATTCTTTCTCTCCTTTGTAGCAGCTAGGTTTCAACTCTTTTAGAGTTGGTTTACTTCCCCCCTCATCTCTACAATAAAGAGGTGAGGGGGGACGGGTTTTGTACTTCATTCTTTTCCTTAGTCAATAAACATATAATATTGAGGGTTATATTCTTGTGCATCCTTTTCTTTTCTGTCATACATAATCTGCTGGGGTGTGTTCGTCTTCAAGATCGGATTTATTCCGTACTAGTAACCAGGTTGTAAGGTGATCGAATCCTATAAGTGGTATCAAGAGCTCAGGTTCACAGGTTCTCTGGTTAACTAGGATCGATCAAGAAGAGGTCTTTGTTGTTCATTTTTTCTGGAAGGAACATGATCGTTCTATTCTGTTTGGGCTACTAGGTTCTCGACAACAAAAATTCTTGGTGTTGAGGTTTTTTGACGTCAAGGAGCAGCAGGGTATCGACAGGTATAGGTTCTTGAGTTCTTCGATTGTCCGGGTTCGCGACAAGGTGTAGAAGACTTAAGGGAGTTATTGCACAAGGTACTTTGTTTGATTCGGTGTTGTGAGGTTTATATCACAAGGTTATCAGAATAAACAAAGGGTCGGAGAATAAGTCCAAGACTTGTCGAGGTTGCAAGGTTTCTTAGGTTACAAGAAATTGTTTTGCAAAAATAAAAGTACGACAAGGGTTACTTCAAAAAGCGTCGGGTACTTTCTTGAATCAAGGGTTGTCGATTTGATTGGATGGTCTGATTTTCAAGGTTTAATCGATATTTGATTAAGAAGGGGTTTTGTTTTTTGAAGGGTTTCTTGGTTTGATCGATATCTAAGAAGGTTTATTCTTAGGGTTATATCGATAAAGCAAGGATTTTTTACAAACAGGTTACTTTGCTAGATCGTGTTTTGTGTAGGTAAATTCACAAAAGGTTAAACGGTTAGCAAAGGGTTAAAAGAATGGCTAGTATGAATACTAGGTTAAACATCGAAAAGCTCGATGGGAATATTGTACAAAAGCATGGAGGTTCAAAACAAGTTGGGTTCAAACAACTTGGTCCTGGTGTTGAAACAGGAGTCCATGGAGTACATGATGAAAAACGTGTTTGGTTTGAGGTGGAACTGCAGGGAGCTCAAGGGGATCGTGAAGCTGAGGTTTTTCAGGTTAGTAACGATGATACTGCAGTGGCTCAAAGACGGTTGGAGGATAAGCAACCTGAAGAAAAGACAAACACAGAATGCTTGGTAAAGGAGCAGAAAAAGGAATAGCAGACTGGGTGGAAGATCAAGACGGGTAATGTTCTTAATTTTTTTAATCAGAGGTCTACACAACAATGTAAGAAGAGTGGGGTCGCCAAACATTTAGGTGTTGCAGGGTTACAGCAGCGGAATGGGTTGGTTAAGGAGACGAACGTGACACTCTTGGCTAAGGTACTTTATTTTCTAATTTAGTCTGGTCTGTCCAATGTTCTTTAGGTAGAGGATACAACTATGCCTACATATCTAGTAAACAATGTCACCATCATCAGCGATTGGATTTAAGACACCTGTAGATATGTTAGGGTTTTTTGGTTGGCTTGATATTAAACAAGGGATGCTTGAACCGGTTAAGGTCAAGTGCATATTCCTAGGATACCGTAAAGGTATAGTGGGTAATAAAGCTTTGGAGGTTAGATGACGTTACTTCAAAGGTAGTGCTTTACAAGAATATGGGTTTCAATGAAAGTGGGAAATACAAGAAAACTTTCATTGGTTCTGGTGTAGGTACGGGTTCAATGCAGGTGTTGCAAGGAGATGAGTTTGAGGTGGAACCACAAGACGGTCATACATTTGAGGTGGAACCTCATGGAAATGTCGATTATGTAGTTGGTTCACAGGAAGTAAAAACTCAAGATTTGATATACTATCATCCAGCACGTGATAGGGAGTAACACTCAGTATGGGAACTATTCAGTATAGAGAAGACAATAATGAGGCTGCTTTTGCAGTTGCTGCAGTGGATAAGATATATGTACATGAGTCATTGACTTTCAATAATACAGTTGCTTGTGAGGTGATTTCCAAGTGGAAGGTTGGATTGAAAGATGATATGGATGCTCGATTAGATATGTATGTGCTTAGCAACGGTTGCAAGAAATGCAGTGACGACAACGATGGCTATTACTGGGAGTCTACACTAGGTATGGTCATACATCTATTTCTCTATATAGATGGTATGGTTTTTTCTTCAGGTTGCTTGTCCCTTTTGTACAATATTCCCATTGAGCTTTTCGATGTTTAACCTAGTATTCATACTAGCCATTCTTTTAACCCTTGTCGTACTTTTATTTTTTGTCATACATAATCTGCTACGGTGTGTTCGTCTTCAAGATCAGATTTATTCTGCACTAGTAACCAGGTTATAAGGTAATCGAATCCTACACCATCTCTCATGAAATTTGTGAGGCTTTCGTTTCCCATCCTGAGGATTTTCAAGATTTCCATTGGGTCTTTAGCACATGCCTTAAGCATTCCTAAACCTATTTAGGAATTTATCTTGCAAATCTCCCTAGTTATTAATACTATCGAGGGGAAACTTGTCAAACCATGCTCTTGTCTTCCCATCCTACTGAAACATCCAACACCACACTGGCATGGGCCATTCTCCTTGGTTCCCCATACCCGTAAACCGGGTTATGTGGTCTTCCAAATCACCTATGTCGTCGTAAATTTTGGCATTTGCTGGTAACATGTGCCTTGGAGATGAGAACTTGATAATACGGCAGGTAAAGGGGCATTTTAGCACCTCCTTGAATGGTTTGGTTAAATCTTTGTCTCCTACCGTTAATTTCTTTTTGTCTTTTGTGTCCTCTGTAACTGATTTGTCTTTGCCTTTTTTCTTGATGACCTTTTCTACTTCTTCATCAGTGTCTTTAGCATCGTGATTGAAATTTAAGAGCATTGGTTTGATGAGGTCATGGTTGCTTGGTTCTTTTAAGAGTTCCCTGAGGGTGGAGAGGTGGCCTTCTATAATGCTTTAATTGGTGGTGTTCCGGTTGTAGGTTCCTTCATTTCTTATTTCATTTAGTGGTGTAGATGGTTCAGGACCCGTCATTCTATATCACTAGGCAGATTGAATTTGGCTCCCACAGATGACGTTAATTTGTTGAGGTAAAATTCCGCATATGGAAGAGAGCTGTCTTTCTAATATGCTTCTCACCTCAGCAATCTTGAACACAAGACAACACGCGTTAGCCTTGCCCCGGGTGTTATCTCAGGACCAAGCTCTGATGTGAGAGTAAGTATCTTCTATCAAGCGAGTTGTTAGGCGATGTATATGAGTGTAGTAAATGCTTAAAGAATATGTTGGTTTGCATTTAATGGGCTTGGGGTATTTATACTACCCTAAGCATTGTACCTGACTTGTTGGGAAATGTGTCGCCGAGCTATATAGCTAGGAAACTGTTCATGTCTAGGGAATAGAATCCCTTAATATCTGGGATGACGGCGCATGTGGGGGTATTGCTATACATCAGCGGTTATTAGAGGTTATCTGGATAAAAGGATGCGTTGGCCTTTCCTAAGGTGCTGGCGTTGCCTTATCTTTCCGATATGTCATATTGGTTATGGTACGCACTTACCGACCGACTTTAATCAGTTGGGACCACTCAAGTGGATGGGTCGCTCGGCTTGGGCCTAGCGGCCATATACACGAACAAGCTTCAAGTTAACAATACGCCAGTATACATATTACAACTGACCCTCAAAATAACCTATTATTTATTTGCTCATTATTACCTCTTATTATAGTAGACAAGTATCATATTAATCAATGATTAGCCACCTAAAGATTTGATTTGTACATTTAAAAAAGTGATTGTGTAGAATGATAATAGAGAAAAAGTGTACTATTACTTGTTGCGAAATGAATGGATTAGGTCTATGTTTGTCAACTAGCTTATAGGGGTTTGGGCTTTTAGAATAAGACAATAAGCTAACTTATTAAATATGTCTTGTTTGTCACACAAGCTTATGTAAGCTTTTATAAGGCATAAGTCTTCATAAGCCCATGCCCATATAGAAAGAGCTTATGAGAGATTTTAGGTAGTCAAATAACGCAAATACTCTTTAAAATATAATGTATTATCACGTAAAATATGGAAAAATATGTGAATTTAATTTGATGTATTTTGTATGATTTTACATTAATAAGTTTCGGTTCCAACTAATTCGGCAAACAGCTTTATGAAAATATAAGCTTTAACTTTCATCTTATAATATAAGGAGGTGAGATCCATAAAGAACATGGTAATCTTAAAGAACGAATGGGTGAATCCTAACCACTCATTTTTTCATCATAATAAAAAAACCCACTATCCAACCTTTTTCTTAAAACTCAAATATCTAGCAAACGATAAATCGTTAAACGAACAAAAATACACCATCGCGGCGAGTATTTTTTTATCTTTCTATAGAGGGGCACTTCTATATACTTTTGACGAACTTTTTTTCAAAAGTATGGAGTTGAAACATTGATTTGGTGTTCATTTTCCAACTTTACAATAAAAACAAACTCCATATGTATTCCATTACAACAACAATTTTGGCATGTACCAAGAGACATTGGTTTGTTGCACACTTTGCAAGTATTGTATGGGGGGGGGGGGGGGGGGGGGGCTCACTAATGGTTTGAGTGTTGCATGGTTCCGGATTAGAGATAATCGGAACTCTCGGAGGGCAATTATAACCGTAATGAGCACCTTTCCCACAAGACTTACACGTGCATTGTCGACAAAAGATTCCATCTAACGAATCACCGCACTCGTGACAACAATGGTCAATGTGTAGAGGACTTGGTGAGGAATTTTCACCGGGGTCCTGATTACCAACGAATGGCTCTTGAGGAGCATTAACAACGTTGGTATTGTCATCGGATGATTCGGAAGTATCTTGAAGGTCTTCGAAAAATTCATTTTCCACATAATATGTAAACAAATCTTCCTTAAATTTCTTTCGTAAAAGAGCACATCCTTAAGACATACGACCATCCAAACCGGGGTTCCACACCTGCACACCCTTGCACAATTTCGCGGTGTTTAGGAAAAAGAATCTTGACTCAAGACCTTTATTTGAACAACACAAGTCTGCAGTGTACAAAACACACAATCGAGCATTCTTTAAATCGCGTGAAATCGGATATTTTTCAAAATAATGAATGACGGTCCTAAGAATTAAACATAAAGATGGATAAGAAAAGAATTAAATGATACGAAGAAAAAGAAGATTATTTTTGGTTTTTCAATTAATTCACAATTTATTTTAACGGACAAAATGATAAGACAACTTAAACCAAATAATCTACTTACTTCACGGTAGCTCTCAAAAAGATAAACGCACAGGTGAGCGGAGGAGTAGGAAATAAGCGCGAAGCTTTATTTCTTCCTTTCGGTTCGTAGTTCCCTTGGAACAACCCTTCCTTATAACCCCACTTTATAGTTTTTTTTAAATTTTCAAGGTGACCGTTTGTCGTAAGAATACACAATTGGTCAGTTTTAGAATCTTTTGTTCGAGTGGTAAGCAACAAGTTCACCCGAATTTTATTATGATTAAAACCTTCAGTTGAGAAATTAATATTTGTATTTTACCATTCGTGAATTTTATTTCTTTTTTATGGATAATGTTTTTATGTTTTTGGTTTTTCTTTGGTTTTTATCTGATAATTATACTAAAAGAAATGAAAAATATTTTTGTACTTTTTTAGTTTTTAAAAAAAGTTATAAGAAAATATATCACAAATTCAAACACAAATTGTCAAACGTAACGATAAACGGTTTCCATAGCCTCCCCGGCAACCGACGCCAAAAATTGATCGTAGGATTTTTACACCAAATATATAATTATATGAATAAAATATAAAATATATTATAAGTCTAAAGAATCAACAAGGTCAATAAAACCGAGAATAAGTATAGAGTGTTCCCGGGTCGTTTAATTCCAACGAAGGCTGGACTGAGAATCGATACAGTCGAAGATTTGAGTTTGAAGGAGAAAAATGATTTGAGAGTGCAGGAAGTTAAATTAAACAATAATAAACAAAAACGTTTAAGAAAAACCTAGAAATTACGAAATTAAACTAGAAAACGAGAGCCCCCCCCCTAATCCCGAACAAAGGGGAAAAACCTAAAAATCTTTAAATTAATCCTACGAATAAATTTTTGGCTTCTAAACTACTCTACGGACAAATAACGAAGAATGAAAAAGACTAGACCGAAAACGGAGTTCGTTTGACCCAAAAACGAGTCAAGACAAAAAATCGCACCCGGACCGTTTCTTTTAAAAGTAAAAAGTTGTAAAAATGACTTTAACGAAAAGTTTCAAACATTTTCCTACAAACATATGACAAAATAAAAATTTCTAAAAAAGCAAAAATATTTTTTGATAATTTTGAATTTTTTATGAAATTTTAAGCTTAAATAACTAGATTAAATTATAAAAAATAGTAAATGAATAGAGCAGCAAAGAATTCGGGGGGGGAAAATTTTTATAAAAATACATTACACTAGAACATCAATCTCTCTCAACAACAACAGAGGGCTGTATGATGAGTTCTAGAGGGAAAAAGAGTAGTTTAAGGATGTGGAATTGTGCGCGGTGGAGGGGCTCTCTCTATATCGGGGGTTTGGTTGATTATAAGATTGTATATCACTCCAGGGACAATGAGTTTATAGAGGTATCTTTAGATAGTTCTATACACACACACCTATCTTTGTTAATGATAAGGTAATTTAGTTAAAACTTTTAAAAATTCATAAAAAATTCAAAAATTATCAAAAAAATATTTTTCTTTTTTAGAAAATTTTATTTTGTCATATAGTTTGTAGGAAAAATTTGAAACTTTTCGTAAAGTCATTTTTAACAACTTTTTACTTTTTAAAGAACGGTCCGGATACACATCATCTACTGCTACCGATACTCTGTCACACTGTCGTTTTTGTAGTGATTGACCACAAACGAACTGTCCAATCGATTCGTCTAGTCTTTTTCATGTCTTCGTTATTTGTCCCGTAGCGTAGTTTAGAAGCAAAAAATTATTCGGTAGATTAATTTTAAAGATTTTAGGTTTTTTCCCCATTTGTTTCGGGATCCGGCTCTTCCCCCCCCCCCCCCGTTTTCTAAGTTTAATTTAGTAATTTCTAGGTTTTTTCTTAAAACAGTTTTTGTTTATTATTCTTTTAATTTAACTTCCCCTGCACTCAAATGAGTACTCAAAAACATTTTTCTCCTTTCAAACCAAATCTTCGACTGATCGATTCTTTCCATCCTAGCTCAGTAGGGATAAAACGACCCGGAACACTCTAACTACTTCTCGTTTTTATTGACCTTGTTGATTTTATAGACTTATATATATTTTATATTTTATCAATATATTATATATTAAGGTGTAAAAACCTACACAAGTTTTTGCGATCGTTGCCCATGGGAGCTATGGAAAACCGTTTATCGTTACTTTGACAATGTTGTGTTTGATATTTGTGAATTATTTTCTATACTTTTAAAAACAAAAAAAGTACAAAAATATTATTCATTCTTTTAGTATATTATCAGATAAAAACCAAAGAAAAACAAAAACATAAAAACATTATCCATAAAAAGAATCAAATTCACAAATTGGTAAAATACCAAATAATAATATTCTCAACTGAAGTTAATTATCATAATAACTTCGGTGAACTGAGTGCTCCCATCTCGAACAAAAGATATAAAAAAACTACCAATTGTGTCGTCTTACACAAAAACGGCTACTCACCTTGAAAAAATTTTTTAATTTTAAAACAAACTATAAACAGTGGGCATAAGGAGGTTGTTTCCAAGACTACGACCCGAAAGGAAAATAAGCTCGCGCTATTCCTACTCCTCCGCTCACCTGTGCTCTTATCTTTTTTGAGAGCTACCGGAAGGTAAGTAGATTATTTGGTTTAAGTTGCTTATCATTTTTGTCCGTTAAAAATAAATTGTGAATTAATTGAAAAACCAAAAAATAATCTTCTTTTTCTACTTCGTATCATTTAATTCTTCTTATCCATCTAATGTTAATTCTTATGACGTCATTCGATTATCGTTTGAATCCGATTTACGCGATTAAAGAATGCGCGACTTGTGGAGTTTTGTACACTGCAGACTTTTTGTTGTTCAAAAAAGGGTCTTGAAGACAAGATTCTTGTTCCTAAACCCCCTCGAAATTGTGATGGTGTGCAAGGTGTGGAACCGCCGGTGAAGGTCCGTATTCAATGAGTGCTCTTTTACTAGATAATTTTAAGGAAGATTTTGTTTACGATATTATTGGAAATTGAATTTCCGAAGACTTAAGATACTTCCGATCATCCGAAGACAATACCAACGTTGTTAAGCTCCTCAAGAGCCAATCGTTGGTAATCAGACCCCGATGGAAAAATATCCCTCACCAATCCTCTACACATTGACCATTGTGTCGACGAGTGCGTTGATTCGTTAGATGAACTTTATGATCACAATGCACCGTGTAAGTCTTGTTGGGAAAGGTGCACATACTTATTAATTGCCCTCTGAAAGTTCCGATTATCTCTAATCCGGAACCATGTGCAACACTCAAACCATTAGTGAGCCCCTACAAAACTTGCAAAGTGTGCAACAACAATGTCTCCTTGGTACATGCCAAAAATGTTGTTGTAATGAATACAATGGAGTTTGTTTTTATTGTAAAGTTGGAAATGGAACACAAATCAATGTTTCAACTCAATACTTTTCTAAACATTCTCCCAAGTGTTGCAAACCAGCCCTCCACAACCACAATACGTACCATACTCTTGGTGAGATACGTGGGAACATTCTCATATACGGTTACGATTGTCAGCCTCAGTCCCACTTTCAACATCATACCAGTTTTTCAATGCAAAAACTTGATTGTTTTCCTTCCACAAACATCACCGAGTTTCCACAACAATACCCTGGTTGTGAAAATTGTGGGGGACCCCTCATGAAAACTTAACCAATGTCAACCAATGAATGAAGACAATTATCATGAGCAAAATCTTGCTATGATCATAATTCTTTTGGTTTTGACCAAGTTCAATCCCCGCAATATACCGTCAATCATCCAATCTTCAAATCTCAAAATGACCTTTTTAATTCTCAAAATAAGCTTATGGAACAAATGACAACCTTACGTGAATTGGTTGATCAAGCTATACAAAAGAAGGAAGAACAAAAGCAAATTGCGGAAGAACAAGCGGCCAAAGATCGATATTGGAAGATTCCATATGCTATGATGTATAGACGATACTATAAAAAGCATTGCAATCAGACGACCCGTTTTTAACCCAATCGATGAACCCGAAACTCTCAAGTATGAGGGACGAGCATCTTGACACTATTCCGGTAACGGAATCGGACGAAGTAATAAAGCCTAGTGTTGAGAACCTTATCCGCCAAGTCCAAGTGAGCCCGAGGTATTCCCGAAATAAGTTTGAGGTGCCTCTTTGTAACAATCCTACCTCTCTTGAAGCTTTCAAAGAACATTCTGAGACCATCATCTATTACAACGATGATTCTACTTTGAGTGATGACGATTCTCCCTACGGTGAGAATATCGATTATGTCGATGCATCACCTCCCGATGATGAGATCGTCAGCTTAGAGGTGGTAAGAGATTGTTGAATCCGGAAGTTGGAAGATTGATGATTGACATTCTTAACAATCAAAGACGATATCCTTCGTGGAAAAAAAAAAATTTTTATTTGGGGGGGGTTGAATGTCAATCTTCTTATTGCTAAGATCGATTCATTAAGATAATCCTACTCATCATGCGAAGCTTGTGATCAATGTCTTCCTCCACACTCCTAACCTTTTCTTGGAGGAGATTACACCTTGATAATTCTTCACCGAAGCTGAAACTTTCGCTTGATTTGGAAGAGATTAGTAGTGGCAGTCCCACTACTCATTCTGAGTTATCTCTTCCTGATTATAAAGCTTTCTACGTTGATAACGATCATTTTAAAGAGAAGAGTAGTGGCAGTACCACTACTCATGTTGATTTTATCTCAATTGATTCGTTATATACTTTGATCTTCGAAAGATCATTTTCCTCCTGCCGATAGGATGACCTTATCAAGAGGAGGTTCGGCACCGATGAACTCACTCACACCATGTCCCTCCGGTAGAATCCTTGAATTTTTAATTAAGATTGAGCCCATCCTGGAATTGACTTCTATTATTGACCTCGGGATTCGTAAGAATGTGTCTACGACTAATGTGAATGTACCATTAGAGGATGACCAATCTCCTCTCTTCGCTTATGTTGTATGGATCTTTCTTGCTTAATCTAACGTAAATCCCCGTTGTCCCGTCCATATCTTCTCCTCGCACCAGGAAATGAAGATACCATTTTTGATCCCGGCATCTCAATTTATCATTCTTTTATGCCGGATGTATCTCATCGGAGTGGAACTTTCATGAAATTCAATGTTTATCCAAACCACTTGAATGAAAGTCCGATGATAGTATAACCTTCCCACTTGATTCCCCATGGACCCATGAATAGGGGGTCGAAAGACCAAGCTTGTGACTCGGATAACGAAAAAGCAAGGCGCTACTGTGGGCGGCAACCCATGCCTATTCCAGTCTACCTAACTTCTTTTCATTTATGCTAATAAAAGTGTTATGTGTTGTGATTGAGGCTTACTATTTACCATTACCCGTGTTTTGTCCCAAGTTTTGTGTGCTTTTATTGTATGTCCCAGATTTCCTCCAGATGTGAAGACTCACGTTGCTTGCAGTATCCACCTGAGTTTCACATCCTCTAGCTTCAATTTAGGAATCCATATCCAAATCTAAACCACTAATACTAAAAACGTTTTTATCTTTTGGCCACATCATAAACGTCCTTAGATTGTACTAGGAACCCTTTTGAAACATCGAGACGATGACTTAGTGTCTAGTAATGTGGGGGATCTTCGATTTGAGTTTGCCTGCAGATCGTTGTTATCACGCAATCCCGTTTTTATCCCAAGCCAAATTTTTACAAAAAACAGAATAAATTGAAAATTTAAAAATTTTCAAAAATAAAATAAGTGTTTTGTCACAGTTTTGAACTTTCCCTAATGGGTTAAGAATGAGAATAATTTTTGACTCGGTCGGCATTGCGTGTTGAGCCCACCTAGTTTCTCCTCATCTTACCGCATGTAGGGCTAAGGCTTTCCATGAATTCGATTACTTACAATTTTAAATAATGTGAAGAACAAGAATGTGAAAGAGTATAAATATAAGTTATGCGCGAACATGATTATGTTCAAAAACTTAATATGGAGTAACTGTGGCTTTTTTCTCCCATAGCTACAAATCCACCTAATCATGCGTGCCAATACAGTTCAAACTAAGTCATTAATGTTTTTAGAAAAAGCTTTCAAATTTGTAACATGATTCTATAAAGCGAAAATTTTTCTGTTCTTACTAAATTCGAAAGTTACAATGCAAAGAAGCATGAATGAAGTATGAACGCAAAAATGCATGAATATAAAATATGCCAATAAAGCATACATTTGAATTATAAAAAAATGGAACAAGTAAAAGATGTGTCGAGATATCCCACGTCCGCTACCCAACGATGTGGGGGTCAAACAAGACATCTTAAACTTCTAGGGATTTGGTGTGTTGTGAATATCTCACTATCCACCAGGAAGCGAGGTCAAGGGAGAGGGTTCAAACTAAGGACCCAATCCTAGCATATAGGAAGAAGGTGTTGATTGTGATTTCCACACCAAGCAACCGTGGGATTTACAAACTAAGGAACACCGGTCGTTGATGTGATAATCCTACTAGTAGCGAGGCCAATGTAGGTGTTCAAACTAAGCAACGCATTCCTAGCTTTAAGAACTTATGATTATAATGATGAAGATGTTGCAAAAAGTTCTACAGTTTATAATCTCGTATCTTAAAATCAGTTAACAAGTCCTTAATAAGTTATATGCTTTGAGTCTTGATTCAATACTTGAATTACGAACTATGGAAATAAGTTGAACTATTGGATGAGTATGAAATGAGCACACACATATAAATCAAACATTTATGTTGGGAGTTAAAAGTCACAGTCATAAGTAGTGTGCTTATGCAATTAGCCTTATATTGACATGATCTTGTTTAATTGCTATGGTTTGGAGCTAGTGGAAAAATCGGGGACGATGAAATTATCCGCAGTGACATCCGAGATTATTTCTATGGGCGTTTCTCCATTCTATGATCCCAAAATGTTGATAAAAAAAAGGAAGTCAAACAGGAGTCAAAAAAAAAAAATCCAAAAATATTTAGGGATATTAGTGTGACAAATAAAAAGTGGTGAAAAACGTGACTTGTCGAAGCTTTGATTCTTTAGTGTCCCTTGTACGAACACCTTAGCTACTTTTCAAAGTTATAAGACGAGAGAAGGGGATAGAGATTCTTAGTTACGTAAATGCTTACTTCAAGCATTGCGTTAGGACAAACGACAATACCTGATGGTTCAATACAAAACCGATCACAACGATTAGGTTTACAAGATAAAAGAATATATCAACCTAAAGCCATACAAGCCAGAGACTTACCCGTAATCATAGTAGGCCGTGACAAAAAACTAGCCATAACAGAATCTAGGAACTGCTAACCAGCTCATCCTCCGGTAGCACGTCTGTGCAGGACCCTGTAGCGGGTCCCTGCGTGTCCATCTATCTGTAACTCTGCCATCTGCACTGTATCTCTTCACTAGCTTTAGCGCCTTAGTGAGCTGTACCTTGCCTCTTAAGGTCCGCTAACCTATCATCTCTGTAATCACCGTCTGACTCCTACGGTCCCTGCTGACTGTAACTCTCTAATTTGTGACTGCTGAGCTAACACTGTGGTACGTAGCGATATAACCTCTGCACGGTAAGGTCACTAACTCGCATCCAAGATCATTTTCCAAGCCTCTTCGAAACATCCTAAGCCATCTGCCCTCCATAAGTGCTAAGAGCAGTTACGTTGCATGTGCACGCCTAAGTCCCTAAATATCATGTTGAGCGGATCCCCATCCAATAGCTGCGCTCAGTCAGCTCATCATCCAACCCTCGATAAAGCTCATCAGTGTCCAGCCTAACCCTAGTCTCACAATCTGTCATACTGTCTACCTAACTCTGTGTTACACAAGCTGTGCCCCCGCAGGTCTCGACTATCTTATCCAAGAGTCCGATGTCCCATATCCCACATGTCCTCTCTAGATTACACCTAATCTCCTATCCATAGTGGCCAACAAACATAGTCAACTCAAGAACCTCAGACCCGTCCTAGCACAGCATCAGACAAGCTCTCCTCCGACCTTATATCCAGGACTATGAGCGTTACCTAACCTCTTCCCGAGGTGGTAAGGTAACTCTCGATGTCTGTCTACTCAAATACCTATAATCTACGGTCAGTAGGAGTAGATGCAAAGGTGGTGTCTCTGGTGATGGTGCATCTGGTCTGGTATGGGAGAGTATGATGGGTGGTGGTAATGGTAGTGAATGGGAAGTAGATGCAGCCTTAGCTCTCATCTTGATCATCGCAGCTCAATAGCCCAACAAACGAATAGGACTAGCAGGAGGTTGAATGGAGATAACACAAGGCACAGTGAAAGATACTGGTAGTGGTGGTGAGTGAAATCTGAGGTAGTTGGTGGTGATACTGGTAGTTGGCGATTAGTATCTAGGGGTAGTGTGGAGGAAGTATCATGGGAATGGTGATGACCTGGGGAAAGTGGTGGTGAAGGTGGAGTAGTATATAGCGAGAAGTCAGGCAACCTCTGCATCATCCCAACAGGATGTAGGTTACTGTAGCTGGAATGAAAATCCTAGCTGTAACCGGTATGCAGGTGTGGTGGGAGGTGGTGGCTTCATACTCACAGTCTCAAACGGCTTCGTTTCTCGCTCAAACGGATGAGCCTAAACAATAAGCTGGTAAAGCAACAGCTGTAGAGTCCACGGTAAGCACTCTGAAAGAAATACTTGCTACGAAACATCAGTTACATTTGCCACAACCACCCCCGCTCGTGGGAGGTCCAAGTAAGGAAAATATTAACAAATACTGTGATTACCGTAATGAAAAAGGCTACAACACAAGCGACTGTTTCTACCTGAAAAGTCAGTTGGAGATGGCCTTGGATTCCAGCAAGCTAAATCACCTAGTGAAGGATGTAAGGCAAAAAGAAAAAGGGAGGCAAAAGGGGAATGGTCCTAAAAAAGGAAAAGTAATAAATATGGTAAGGTGCGTGGAGGATGATCAAAAAAGAAAATCTATAATGGTGGATGAAGATTGTTTGAATGTACCAATAATGTTCCCACCTGTGCGGGTAAGAGACCTTCCAGAAGAAGCTATCATGGTCGAAGCAGAAATTGAAGTATACGTGGTCCGCCGGATACATGTGGATGAGGGGGCATCCATAGAAATCATGTACGAGCAGTGCTTTAACATGCTTCATCCTGCCATAAGAACAAGGTTGACATAAACAGAAACAACAGTATTAGGGTTTTGAGGAGAGCAAGTCGCACCGTTGGGCAAGATAGAGCTGGAGGTATGTTTTGGGGGAGACGACCTGTGTAGAAGGGAAATCATGAAGTTTACTGTTATCTAAGCCCCTTCTCCCTACTAAAAGAAACTAAGGGAAATACCCTCCACCTTTCATGGAATGATAAAGTTTCCCACTCCGTGGGGAATTGCGACACTAGTTTCTTAAACTGCCACTATATTTGAATGTATGAGGGTTGAAAAAACTATAACACCCACAAATTGGTTCGTAGCAGAATATGGGTTGGGGGTGGTACTTCATAGTTCAATAACACAAGATATATATAGAACGACCAAAAAGTCGTTTAAAACCGATACATTGGATTTAAAAAAGTATTTGTTACATAAGCCCGAAGCTTCACTTGTTCACTTGCTCAAAATACAAAGATTTTTAGCCCATAACAGATTTACAAAATGTAATGCGACAACATCTTTTAATGCATGATATCCAAATCAAAACCACCAATGTATCCCTTGCACCTCGTGCTTATTGACCTCCTGAAAAACATTGCTTTAAAACGTCAACAATAATATTGGTGAATTCATAGGTTTGATAAATCGTATATTGTAGGACCATAAGATTTCCCAAGTGTATGATAATGCAACATATGCAGACATCATAAAAATGTAATTATGTTGCCCTAAGCTCATGACACTGAAGCTTGACATAAATGAACTGCAATAAAAATTGCCCACATTGCCCGTGATGATGTTCTAACCCGCAACATCCTATGTTCGACATGGTATACGTTCGTTTGCCCAGTGATAGCTAATCACCCGAACGGGGATGTCAATCCCAATAGATCTATTCATAACATTCGCGCTAACAATCCAGTAATTGACAGTTCATGATAATGGGCTCAACTAGGGTTATCGCTACTTAGGCAACACGTAATCATAAAGTAAAAGTATCCAATTGTGTCCAATTGTAAAACAATGAATGTTTCTCACCCCAAAAACTTGTAAAACAAAATCATGTAAAACGTGGGGCTATGAACTCACCTTGAGTGAGCGTATATCAAGTATATCACATAAAATGCGTCACGGTAATGATCGAGTACAACCTAATCCAATATAGGTCGTATAAGTACTAATCACTTTAAGTAACTCCTACCATATATAATTCTATATAGCTACATCACCATCTAATTGTTTTAGTGAAATCATATTTATAAAGTGAAAACGTTTATAAATATACCTTTAGTAAAAATGACATAACTTTATCGTTTTAGGTCCGTTTCTTATGTCCACGCTTTCGTATTAAGACGACGTATCAATATATGACATTTTTGTATTTCATGTCCTTTGGTGAACAGTAATTTTTACTGGTCACACCAGTTATAAAGTTATTTTTATAGATTTAGTTATCGTAAAACCCGTAAATGTCGTATTTTACTCGTTATAGCTCTGTTTTTAACGATTGTTTCAAGCACGTCTTTGTTACTAAAAGTTATATCATATTAATAATGTTTTCAAAATGTTCATATCTGAGATGAACAGTAACTTTTATAAAAAAGTTTTATAAAAGTATTTATTGTCGTAAACTCGCGAAATTCATAACTCCTTCGTTATTGATTGAAAAATTACGATTCTTATTGTTTTATAATCCTAAAAATAAGTACTATCTGTGAAAAATAATAAACTTTATATATCAGAAGTATTTTATAAATTGTTTTTATAAAATTTCTTTTATAACCCGTTTAATTAACGTATAACTCGTAAACTACGTATCTTCTTCGTTATTAATCCGTTTTTCGAGTTTCTTACATTTTTGGAATCCTTATGAGATGTAGTATTTTTTAAAAATGTAAAATAAATGTATTATTTTCCGAATTCAAACAGCAAGTTTTGATGCATTTCATAAAAACATGTTTAAACCTAGTTTTGTAACTTTTAAGCTTAACCATCTTGTTACAAGTCCATTACAATGCTTATTATCACATGTCTTGCATTCCTAGGGTCCCTAATCCATGATTAGTCCATGTAATGTCCTAGAATCACAATATCCAAATGTGTACATACTTATATTTTCATGAACTTTCATAAGTAAACTTTTAATCACTAGCTTATACAAATACTTATATCACACTTAAAACAACATGGAACAATACTTATAATCCCATTTATCTCATGATATCCACCCCCCCCATAACATCTGTAGAAGGGTTCATAAAACCATGATCAACAGTACAACACCATTTTAACATGTTTAAAAGTAACCAAACTTGTGATTGCTACACAAAACTCTAAACAAATAAAAAAGAAAAATGTAAAGGCATAAATAGTTTTAGGTAACCTTAGTGATATGTACTCTGCAGAACTCCACAAATGATCTAACCCTAGTTTATAAAATAAACCCATATCTAAACCCTAGTTTAGATGATAAACCAAAGCTTGCACAACTTGAAAACCCTAGTTTTCCAAAAAAAAACCTAGCTTTCCTTTTCCTAGCTTAACCCTTCTAAATGCTTAATCCAATCCTTCTAACCACCTTAGGTCATCTTAGGAATGTGTGTATATGTTGTAAATAATATTTTGTATGGTTTTGGTGTGTATGTTATTTGAGCCGTGGGTTAGGAGCCAAAAGGGAGAGAAAAGATGAAATCATTCTTGTAAAAGTGAAGTGTATGAGTTTTATTTACAAGTGCAAGACTTATATCTACATGTGGTTAGTCAAGAATACTATACAAGACAAGATGAGTGATTTAGGGAAGTCATATGGTCAAGGTATGGTTTTTGTGTAAGATAGCATGGTGTATATGACTAGTTGTTGAAGCTTGCTTGAAAGCTTATATAACACATGTTTATTTCTAAGTCAAACATTATATCTATGTATATATATCTATCCATATCCATTTTTATATGTATATAGGTGATGTTATTTTGTGAATTTTGAGTATTGGGTATAATCGTGGGTATTTGTTGAAGCGTAGAAAAGTTTTTGTGGTTCCGGGTATGCCTAAACGTATTTTATCGCGAAACGTAAACGTTTTACGTAACCAATAAAAATACAATGAACAATGATAATAATTATTCTCAAAATAATTACTTAACCCTTGTTTGATGTAAACACTTGATTGTTTGATGCCCGTTTACATTGAATGATTATTTTTAGCTTACGCGATTTAACTTAACTTTTACGATTAAAAGCAAACGCGTACAATACTAAAAATACATAGTGAATTTATTAACGTCGCAAATGACCCTAAAACACGGGGTGTTATAGTCTCCCCCCGTTAATTGAGCCTTGTCCTCAAGGCTTAAGATGCGGAACTTGACGACGGTGCGGTCTTTGTGAAGAGGTGTGGATATTTCTTCCTAAATTGATCTTCGCGTTCCCATGTAAACTCAGGGCCTCGCCTAGAGTTCCATTGAACCTTGAAAATTGGGACACGGCTTTGCCTCAATTGTTTGACTTCACGATCCATGATTTTGACGGGTTCCTCAACGAATTGAAGCTTGTCATCAAAATGTAGTCCATCCAACGGAACGGCTAATGGTTCGTCGGCATAGCACTTTTTCAGGTTGGATACATGAAATGTATTGTGAACCCTGCTCAGCACTCTAGGAAGCTTAAGCTTGTAAGCAACGGATCCAACCTTTTCTAACACCTTGAATGGTCCAACATACCTAGGGTTCAACTTCCCCCGTTTACCAAAACGTACGACCCCTTTCCAAGGCGAAACTTTAAGCATAACTTTATCCCCAACCTGAAATTCCATCAGTTTACGCTTTAGATCTGCGTAACTCTTTTGTCGATCGCGAGCAGCTTGCATTCTCTGCTTGATTTGAACGATCTTCTTAGTTGTTTCTTGCACTATTTCTGGACCAGTGAGTTGAACTTCTCTAAAACCTGGCCCAACAAAGGATTAAAGGTCGTCGATTGTGAACGACACTTTCGACCGTAAAGTGCTTCAAATGGTGCAGCCTTGATGCTAGGTGATAGCTATTGTTATATGAGAACTTCGACTAATGGAAAATGGTTTTAACCAGATCCTTTCCAAAAGTGATTGCACAAGCTCGCAACAAATACTCGAGATTTTGAAATAGTCCTCTCGTTTTGCCCGTCTGTTTTGGGGATGGAACGCTCTTCTAGAGTTTTGTACTTATATCAGATAGTACCCCAAATATTTCTGAAGTGCTCAGATATTTGATGCGAAACCTTAGGGTCACTCGATCACATAATCGAGAGAGGTATTCCATGCCTCGTGACCACCTCCTTTAGGTACATTCTTGCAAGTTTATCCATCGGACCAGTCTCTCTCATCGGTACAAAGATTGCGGACTTTGTCAGTCGGTCAACAATCACCCAAATGGTGTCATAGCCTTGTGACGACTTAGGAAGCTTCATGACAAAATCTATAGTGATATTGTCCCACTTCCATTGAGGGATATCGGGTTGTACCAACAATCCTAATGGCCTTCGATGTTCAGCTTTAACCTTAGCACACATCATACATTTACTAACATAGGTGGCGATGTCGGCTTTCATATTAGGCCACCAATATAGATTCTTCATGTCTTGGTACATCTTATCAGAACCCGAATGTATAGAGTAATTTATGACTTGTAGGACTCGTTCAATGATCACAGTCGCAAATCGCCATAACATGGTAACCAACTCCTGCCATTTAAGCATAGAGTTTTCCACCGCCGCGAGTTTCTTTTCCAACTTTTCGTCCTAGCTTCTCCGATCTTTGAATTTTCAAGCAAACATATCCCCAACATCTTTGTCATGATGTTCTCTAGCTGGTTTTCGTGCTTCCGTCTGAGCATCAGAATTGTTTGGGGAAATCCAAACCTATAGTCCATGACTAAAGGCCCAACTCTTTAATTGTGGGCCTCGTTACTTCCTGCTCAAGGCGTCAGCGACAACATTTGCTTTCCATGGGTGATAACGAATCTCGCAATCATAATCACTAAGCAATTCTAACCAACGATGCTGCCTCATATTCAGCTCCTTTTGATTAAGAATGTGTTGTAGACTTTTATGATCCGTGAACACCGTATACTTGGTTCCGTACAAATAGTGTCTCCAGAGTTTCAGAGAAAACACTACCGCTCCAAGTTCTAAATCACGAGTCGTATATTTCTTCTCATGAATTTTCAGTTGGCGTGATGCATAAGCAATCACCTTATCTTGAATTTTTGATTTTTGCTGTTTCCCGTTCCTGTATCGTCCCTGTATCCCTTTGCCATTCCCGTTTCGGTGCTACATAGGTGACAGGAACCACCTTAGGATGAAATTAAGCTAGAAAGGATCAGAAACAGGGATATATATCTTGTTGATTTGTTAATTGTGTCTGATGAAGAGGAAGACGGATGGTTAAATGATAAAAAGCAGAAAAAATGAAAGATGGTGAAAGAGGAGAGAGAAGAAGAGGACAGGGAAGAAGAAATAAAAAAGAATAAAGTTGCTTTTTAAGATTTCATGAGAATACATATTTGATTTATTTAACTTTTCAATGCTTTGGTCACAAATTACTATAACTAACATTTATCAAATGTTGAATTACTATTCATAAATAGTTTATGAATAGTACTTTGCATACTATGAATAATATGCAATATTAGTCTTTGATGGTTAAGTTAAAATACAAGTTAGTCCTTGAAATTTTACATTTTTAGTCCTCGGTAGTTACTTTTTATTACATTTTAGCCTTTCAAATACATGTTGAATTACTATTCATAAATAGTTTATGAATAGTAATTTGCATACTATGAATAATATGCAATATTAGTCTTTGATGTTTAAGTTAAAATACATGTTAGTCCTTGAAATTTTACATTTTTAGTCCTCGGTAGTTACTTTTTGTTACATTTTAGTCCTTCAAATTTTACATTATTGGTCCCTAATGAATTGAAATTTACATTTTTCTTCCCGTGGATAAATTATTTTGCATTTTTGGTCCTTAAATCGAATTGCATTTTTAGTCCTTGATTCGAAATTTACATTTTATTTCCTTGATTGTTACATTATTTTATATTTTAGTCCTTCAACTAAATATACACTAAATTGTTCCTCAGTGGATAACTTATTTCGCATTTTCAGTCCTTAAATCGAATTGCATTTTCATTCCTTGAATCAAAATTTACATTTTATTTTCATTCCTTGAATCAAAATTTACATTTTACTTCCTTAATGCTTACCTTATTTTATATTTTAGTCCTTCAACTAAACATACACTAATTTGTTTTTATATTTTAGTCCTTTCACTAAATAGACACTATTATTATCCCGCCGCGAAGTGCTGGCACACGCTACTCGTTTAAACTAAAATTCATTTATATTACTAAAGATGCTCTTGTGTCGAATGTGATTATGTTTAAAGCTATGGTGAATATTTTAGATTTTGTTGTCATGTTTTGTTTAGTTTAGAATGCATGGTTTACTTTTTATAACATTGCTTTTAATGTATTTATATCTTTTTTTCCTTAATTGAAATTTTGGGTGAATCCCACATCACCAATATGCAAAAGAGATTTAAAGTCTATATGCATTAAGAAATCATGAGCATTCGCTTGTGACTTGTGTCCGAAACGAACAATATTACCTACTATATATGAACTCAACCCGACCCGACCCGACCCGAGAAATTACCCGGTTGATTGATTGACTAGTTAAAGTTTTGCCTTAACCAAGGACCCACCTTAGTTTCTCGGCTGGGTCCGCCATTGAATACAATCATCCTACTTGGGTGCATGATACAAGGTTACTATGTTATACGAGATTTCACTGCTAGAATGAATGGAGTAACTACTTGATAATTACCTTGAGGTTAGGTACTTGTATGATCTAGTTTACAGTTATTATCAGCGCAACACCCTGGGGTGACTGTGTCAATATGTTGCGTCTGTATGTTCATGGGACGAATAGGTGGGTAAGTCTCTGTGTTTTTTGGTGTTTGGTTAATGGTGATGGGAAGAAGTCAAGAAGATGAGTAACTGTGTGTGTTTTTGGGTGTGTCTGAGTGTATTTTAATATAAAACTAGTTTAAAACCCGTGTAACACACGGGCAATTTAAGATTTCAATTAAAAATATATACGTATGAAACTCTTTTAATATCTTTTATTTATTCAATAGTTTGAAGTTGATAAGGTATTAGGCAAGTATATCAAATCAAGAACATATAAGTTTCTGAAAAGTGTTTCGGTGAAACATATACAAACGAATCATGACCAATAATGACGCAGGGGACACCAGTTAGCAAGCATCTTTGTATCCCACATAAAAAACTATTTCACTTCACCCAACTTGACACTTCACATACTTGAAACATACATAAACATATATGAGTTAGCAGAAGAAGTTTGCAACTAATTATAGTCATCTCTCCCTTTCTTTAATTTTGTGGGTGGTGAACCTATTTTGCATTCTGAGATAGCATTCCATTTTATGTTTTAGCTAGGCTTGTGTAACTAGTTTGTTCCTTTTTGGGACCTTTCCTCTTTTAATTGTCTTGTTTAATTGAGGAGGGATGCCTTGTTTTGTATTTCATCTCTCCCTTTTATGGGTTTTTTATATATTACTGCCTTTCTAAAAAAAAATTATAGTCATATATGTGGAACAATTTAATATTAATGACAATCCCCAGTTTGATTGTTCATGCCTGACTCCCCTAATAACTTGAAAACAATTCTTTTATAAATGTGTTGGTAATTCAGATCTTGCCCAAGAAGCAACAAAGTTTCTTTTACAAATAAAAAGAACCCAATTTTTAGGAAAAGCAATTTCGCAAAAAGTAGAAGTACCTGGCTGTGTACCAGATCAGCAAGCGTTGGGCCAAAGGTGAACGAAGAGTACCCTTTGTCAAGCTGGTAATTGATTTGCTCATAGCTAAGCGATCGTTTTCTCTTATCTGCAAATAAATCAATTTTGTATGTATGAGTACCAACATTTATTACATCTACATAAAACTCAGATGAATCCAAATGATAACCAAGGATAATACGAATATTTCAAGCTGAAAATTTAATAGATAATAGATACTTAAGCGAGATCCCATTCTAATAGACTACTTGAGACACATCTCATAGACACATCTCCACCGCTCGTCCTGCACGTGCATTTATAGAACTCCATGTGTGTAAGTTTGCTATAAAATTACTTGCACAAAAATAACGCATCTTTTTACTCAAGAATCAAAGAATGTGAAGTAATAAAATTCAATTATATGTACACAATCCTTAGATAGATATTACAAAAGAGCATGATTATAGTAGTCATACCAGGATTCTTATGAACAATGTTGTATGGTTACAAAAAAGATCAAAAGATCAAAATCAAATACTCGAGCACGCTTCTCATCCAAAGCACTATAAGGTTACAACAAAATGCAGAGCAGTCAAACAAAATCTAGAATGAGAAATAGCTTCCAGTTACCCTAGACTTGCATAAGATTTTTTTTAACTCTAAAATTCAAGCCAAGCTTCCATATATTTTGTTTGTTTTAGTGTTTAGCGGATCAAGCATATTCTAACTTTAGCCACACACATTAATCTTCACACATCTATAAATATCACACTCTCAAATAGCAATTTTAAGGTCACATGCTGCAAGTAAAACTTAATAGCACAACGTCAAATCCTTTTCTTGGAGTTTGACCTCCATAAGAACCACCTAGTCCACATCTATTACGATCTTTTACCATGCTTCATTATACAGTTTCATCTCGGCATCCATCGTTGCTAGAGATGAAAAAGTAGTTGAATGATGAAATTTTATGATATCCTATATCATTGAGCCATTCCTCAATTGCTGCAAAGTCCTCTATGAGGTTGACTACAATAGCCATTTTAATAGAGACACTACTACTTCCATTCTCAGTCGATGGTAAAGTTACATGTCAAATGTTAAAAACTTATATGAAGTGTATCAAACAATAAATTACATGCAATAATCTGAAACACAATTAATAATTTAAAGATGCTTTTGACATATAATAACTCAATATTTGATTGAAATACAGGCTTGTTGCAAAAGAACTAACTATAAACCAAGGAACATAAAGTTAGATACTTAGAGTGTAGTTAGGCTAAAAGAAGCAAAAAAAAAACATATTTCAAGCTCAGCTCTATCTGGGAACACGTCATTAAAATAGGTTATTTCTCAAATATAAGTACAATGCTTTGCATTATAGTGTATTCCAGATCCCACACAATAAAGTTTAAATCTCAAGTTTTCTTAAGTGTTATAGGAGCCTTTCTCACATCGTCAACCCACTTAATTCATGCTGCAATTAATATGTTTACTTGATAAACTGGCAACCAAAAGTGACCCAAGAAACAACTATAATAATGATCCAACATATCCAAAGTTTCTACACTTGTACCCATTGTCTTCTACATAAAATTAAGTGTCACGCAAATTATTATTAATACACTTGGACATCTACACACAACGATAAATACGATATTACTATCAACCGAAGGAGAACGACATATATTAATGTCATTTAAAAGAATTTCTTAAACTAATATTGAAATTAAAAATAGATGAACATTGTCTTTTTAATCATATCAACGGCATAAATTAGTAAAGGAAAAGAAATTATATTTGGTATATTACTCCAACCCACCCAAAATGCTTTATTAACCACATAGTTCATCTTAATAGGGATTGTTACCTAAAACCAAAGTGTTCCACTTGTGGGTCTACTGACCATCTGACCAAGGAACATCTTGAACAATTTGCTATTAATAAAACCCTAATCAAGCTTAAAGCTCAGTCATCTGTAAAAAGGCTCCTATGATTCCAAAGCCTTTCAAAGAATGTAAATATTGTGGATTCAATGACCATCACTTTGAAAATTATGAATACTACCCTGGGTGTGAAGTATGTGGTAGTGTTGCTCATGAACCACTGTCCTAAGAAGTACCCCAACAGCATGAAACCAGTATTGCTAACAAACCAGTATTGCTAACAGGCGATCCACTGAACCCACTAAAAAGTAGGTTCACAAAAGAAACTAACATGTGTGAAAAGTTCTATGCATGAATACTTAATGAGATATTTATGGTATCTAGATAGTGACTGTTGTAGACACATGATAGGGGTTAAACAATATTTGCACAGATATTCAAAGGAGTCAGGTTTTAAAGTGGTTTTTGAATCTTCAGGGGACACATAAGGATATAGCTTAGTTAACTGTAATGGAATCACTTTTACTAGGGCTGCTTTTGTGAATGGCCTAAAGCATAACTTGATCAGCATCAATCAGCTGTGTGATGCTAACTATAAAGTTCTGTTTACCAAGACTCAGGGAACCATATTCAACCAGAATGATGAAGTTGTCCTCATTTCTCATAGAAGAAGAGATGTCTATGTCATTTATATGTCATCTTTCAATTAAGAAAGTGCTACTCCAACTCCCAAGTGGGAGCTGTTGGATATTGGTAGTCAGATTACATTTATATATTACGAATATATGAGCCTATTGGGGGCACACACGTTAATACACGGAGAACACATTTTATACTTCACATTAATATAAACCAAGGACTAGAATGAACAAAACCCAAACCCCAAGGACTCCCTAAGGTTGCCGGATTTTATGAGGGATAATGAGAAGGTTTTTGTGTGTTACAAGGAGAAGGAAAAGGCTTGTGATAATTGTAGGACTTTTGGTCTTCTATAACTATCACAACTAGGGTATCATGCTTATAAATACTTCTCATCCTT
Source organism: Tanacetum coccineum (assembly GCA_026074375.1). NCBI lineage: Eukaryota > Viridiplantae > Streptophyta > Magnoliopsida > Asterales > Asteraceae > Tanacetum > Tanacetum coccineum. Next base: position 53,225 of record BQNB010010623.1, read on the forward strand.
ATTCATTCCATGTGCCTAACTCTCTCATAAAACCTTCAACAGAAAATCGTTTCGTGTTCTTTCTTATGTTTCTAGCTGAATTCCATAATACACATCAAGGGTTGGTTTTGATTTTCTGTACAGTTAGGGTTTTGAATCCCTAAATCGGTTCTTGTTTTTTTCGGTTACTAATTCAAGAGTTTGCTTGGTAATCGGGATATTATACAAAGGTTGTTCGTATGTGAAGTTTAAGTCTAGCAAGCTTACGTGTTTGGTTGACGTGACTGTGTGAGCAACCGTAGAGGCAATTTACTTTAATTGCTTGTTTCGTTTTCTTGATCAATTATCAAAGAGGTACGCGCTTCTTTTACTTCTTGTTTAAGTGTTAACCATATGCTATTACTAGATCCAAATCTGCTACGTACTCGTGGCTAAACTAGTTACCTAGGTATATAAATTACAACAATATCAACCCTATAGGTGAAGGTACTCTCCAACCTCCTATTTCCCAAGGCAGATGGTCAAGAGAAAAGCACATTGAACTAGTTAACATAATTGGTGAACCTCTGGCTGGCAGAAGTTGGGTTAGAGACTCAGAAACTCCTTCAGCTCATGAATGTCTGTATGTTAATTGGTGAACCTCTGGCTGGCAGAACTAGTTAACCCAAGAAACTAATTGAAGCTCTTGAAGAAGAAGGGTGGATTATTGCAAGGCAAGAAGAGCCGAATCAATTTGAAAAGAACAAGGTCTAGGACCAATATTGGTTTCTAAACCTCATAGTAAAACCAATATTGGGACTAAATGGATCTAGAAAACCATTATTAGGACCAAAATTAGGTTATAACTCACATTCAAAAAAAGAACCAGTGGGTTTGCAAGATTCCACATCCTCGTTGCATCCTAATTAAGCTAGTTAGCGACTATATGGCTCACATGCTTTGAACAATCCTATCTCAGAGAAAGATGATGTCATGTTTGCTGTTATAACTATTACATTGTAATATGATATGCAAGGTATATAAGAATGCAAGTAACTTCACTGTCATATCCATGAAAGAAGATAATTACTTTGGCATTTCTTACCGTAGAATTTACAACTACTGATGTCACTAACAAATTTTTTAAAAACAAATCATAATGGAAGTATGGAACAACTTAAGGTCTTCTAGATAACTTTATTACACATCAAGATCATCCAAAACTATTGACAATTAAAATTGTATGACATTTTTGAAATAAAATTGTAATGCGCAATTCTAGCCGTATGCCACGCCCATGAAGAGTTGGTATTGAAAAAATAACACAGTGAGTAAACTCACAGCTGCAACATTCAATTAGACCACAATCGTTAAAATTCATATATGGATATATCCGTATTCATGTCTATTCATAATATAATGAATGCCCACAGAAGATTAGGATCTAAGAGCGAGTGAGTGGCATCTTCGAGAAGAACAGAGAAACATAAATGATCAAGACATAGAGGTACTTGAGTGTAAAATGGCAGGAAGGTTTATAAGCTCTTTTGTGTTGCAACGTTGCTCCTTAGGGTATTATTCTATGTGAACTAACAATAATACCCCTGACGATAATAAAAGTTAACGAAATTTTAGATGGAGTTACGGTCAAAGAACAATTCAACTCAAAATGGACAACTACAGGGACGATCAGTGTAATTTCGGGACAACCATAAAGACGATATATGTACTTAACTCTTAATAAAGAAATAAGCACCTTCGTACCATCGAATCACTTATCAACATAAGGCATAAAGTCGCCGAATGCTTTCGTAACTTAAACTGCAGGAGCTCCACTACAATAGTTGGTTTTAGCACAATTTCACAAGCAAGAAATTGATTGTATAAAATGTTGTTTTTTGTGTTCCACACATGAAGAAAAAACAAAATATTTTTTTTCCACCAAAACAGTTGTGTTGCTTTTTTCATACAAACAATGTCCTCAATTGTCAACTATCTACCTTTTTTTGCTGATTTAATAAAATAGTGCCTTGATTCTATTTGTTGGTTATACTTTAATCAGTTTGTTGTGTCACAATCTGATAATTTAATATGATAGTTTGTGATACTTCTTAATATGTGCAATGTGCAATGTAGTTTCACTTAACAGTTATATATAAAAATTTATCTATAATGTTCTTGAATCACTATTTCGAAAAGAATTCTTGCTTCATTACTGTATAGTTTGTTTACGAATATGTCGCTTACAAGCAATTACTTATTTTTCACGTATACGGCTTGATACCTCTTCGTATTAGCCATCTTAAGAAAGAACAAAAAATCAAACCAACTCAACGATTACAAAGAAAAGAAGTAAAATATAAATTTTCAATAAGAAGGAACATATATATGTTTCTGGTTCAACCCAACCTTTGAAAACTTTTCCAAACGCTCCCTCACCCACCACCATATCGTCACTAAAGTTCCTAGTCACAACTTTGAGATTATCTAAGCTGAATTTTTTCAGACCACAATCTTCAACTTCTTGGAAACCCGCTCCACTTTTGTTCGGTATAACTTTTTTAGACAACCATCTTTGTTGTTTTTCTTCTTTCCATGCGACGATCCGTCCTTAACATCTGAAGTCAAATAAACACGTATACATTTTAGATATTGGTTATTTGCATCAAGTATCAACGACTCAACATGCTTTTTCATTTATCCCGATTTAGTCATTGTATTTTTTTTAGGTTTTGTACATCAGTACATATGAGTCATAACACTACTACAAAAAAAAGCATCGAGACCCCTACATGGAGACCCTTTTATAAAAAGACAGGTCTGGTAAAACTTTTCCACCCAGAAAAATAATTAAGGCCCGTTTTTATAATTCAAATCGGTCTCTATTAGTAAAATAAATCAAGACCGGGTTATAAGTTAAAGACCTGTCTATAAAAAAGAGTATCCAGACCCGTTGGTAACTTCAAAACACGTCCAAATCAGTTTGACCAAAAAAGACCGTTTTCTATACCAACACCGGTCTATCATCTTTCTGTGGCGGGACTTGAAAATTTTGTATTTCTATCTCAAAATTTCATTCCCACTCCACCGACCCAAACCAAAATTTTCATCTCAAAAAAACCATAACCCCCTTCACCAATCTCCATATCTTCTGTCACCAAACCATCTTCACAATCATCACTATTATCAAGCTACAAAATCTTACCGTGGCCACCATCACCCTCCATCTTCCTCTGAACCCTAACCCCCATCTTCACAGCTGCTGCTGCCGCTCCACCTCACCATCTCATCTCGTCATCTTTCTGGATAACACACACATATTTAGCACCCTTCTTTTCGGAAAACACCAGGTACCTTTATATGTATTGATTTCGAGTTTATATATAATTTTAGTTATTTTTATTTTTCTTTGCTTATTAAAAAGGAGGGTTATTTGACTAAGGGCTGGATGAAGAATTAATGTAAAAATTGTTAACAAAATGAAGGTAATTTTCATCAGATTAATCAAACAAATGGTATTTATCATACAGATATCAAAACTAAATGAAGTAGTTTATAGATATTTGTTTTCATGTAATCTGCAAGGTGGCTGAAGGACTAACAATTAAGGGAATATTAGACAACTGGTTCAAAATAAAACCAGTGATATTGGAAGCATGAAGTGAAAATAGAGATGAGCTTGTAGATCTTTATGAAAAGGTTAGGGATGAATGGATAGAGAAGGACTTAGCTACCTGGGTTGGAGCAAACACGTGATTAATAACTAGAAAATTGGGCCGGGCGGGGACGGATTGTGTAAGTCCATAAGATGTCACAACGAGTACTCTTTTTACGGGTCGACCTAGAACACATTTTGTCAACAATCTTTGAACTTTCTGTTATATAGTTAGTGTTGCAAAATGAGTACAGAAACTGTGTTATTTCACTTCACATCTGAACTTTTTCTTTAAGAAAATGAAGTAGGGGGTTTTATGCATTAAAGGTGCACTTTGGACGACCTTCGACCCACCTTACCTAGCATTAACATGTGGCAAGATGAGCCAGTCATACAGGTTGTGTAATGGGTCTAAAGCAAAATGGGTTTGGGTTAAAATTGTTTGATTTCTATCAAGGGTCAAAATTGGCTGGCTTGACCCCAAATTTTCGCCATTTGTTGTTCTATATCTTTAATATATAATCAACCTGTTAATTATGATCACACTTCATCTGTTTATTACAATTTTAATCAAGAGATGGAAGAAAATTATTTAGGAGGTTGTATACATTAAAGGTAGACGTTGGGCGACTTAAAACCTATTTGAATTATTCCACTTTCAGCTAGTTTTTGGTTTGATCCATTTTTGTTTTTGACCTTTTCGAAGTAAATGAAGCAAAATTGTCATATCTATTTAATAGTCTTTTTATTATATAGGGGATTGCATCAGTGGTGCTTGCTGCTTATTTTGGCACTAAAATAAGTTGGTGGATCCTTGGCGGACCATAAATTCCTATTCCTTGGAGCTGGAGATGTATGACATACCACATTTTTTACAATCCCTCTGCTTCTTGATTTGTTGCATTCCTTTTTTCTCCCTTTTTGTGTCTCAATATTAGCTCTTATGCAGGCTGGCACAGGCATTGCTGAACTCATGGCTCTCGAGATATCAAATTAAACAGGTTAGGAGTCATCTCTTTTCTAACTCCCGCAAAACACACATTGACGATAACAAAGAAGAAGAAAGATTAATAATTGATTCCACTTCAATGTTATGTTTTACAACATATAGAAGTAAAAATTTATTCTAGCACACTAAAGTTCAATCGAAGTGTATGTTTTTAGGATATATATTCTGCATTCGCAAAGTTAAAGTTAACATAATTGTCTCTATATAACCATGTTTCAGTATGGTCTATATGTCTCTACATACGATATCAAAATTCAGATATTAAATTCATGAATCATTCTGCACTAATTCAGTGTTTTATGTAATTTCACTATTTAACAGTGTGTAATTATCCTGCCACCTTGAAGGTCCCATAACTTATGTTTCTTTGATTCTGTTATAAGGATGCTCATGATGTGTTATCCATCTCTTGTTCAGTAATTAAAACCAAATCAGAAAAAAAGAAGAAATTTTAGACTCAAACGTTTGTTGTTATGTTCATGGTGCTCCCATCATTGCAAATTAACTTTAAAAAGTTTGCAGCTACAGATTCTGATATGCGGTTGGGAAGGAGGATAAAGCATGATACTGTTGAGAAACGCAGAAATATCCGGTACGTGCTTGACCAAGTTAGTAGAGGTCTCTTTCTGGCTTAATGAACTTTATAGAGTGATCCATTTCTACTCTCTAATTTAAAAACGCGTTGATCTTATGCAAGAGTTCAGACATGTAACTGTTATTATTTCTGCAGGTGAGACATGCCATCTTTGTGAAGTTAAATGTCATATTTAGATGTGAGTTGTCTTCCTATGTCGTGGTACAAATTAATTTGAATCATATAATTAGCCATAGAGAATGTAAGACTACCATTACAGACTTAAGAAGTAGGCTTAGCAGTGATGCTTATAGGATGAAAAGCTCTTGAGGTAATGTAATCACACTTCTATGAGGTTTATTAATCTGAAATGAAGTATTTGTTTATGGTTATGGTAGAGATATTAGCTTTACCTCTGTTCATGTTTCTTAGTGTTTTATTGTTTGTTTATCTTCATGTTATATGTCACAGAATTCTATTTAAATGGTAAGTTTCACTACTACACATTTGGGTAACACAGTGACAATGTAGAGCTTGGGTGATCAGTTTAAATTCATTGTTACTCAGCGTACTGAACAGAGAATACAAGCTTAAGGCACGAATACATGTCATTTTAAGTGGTAGTTTAGATGGAGATGGTTTAAAGATTTTTGTCTTGCAATTTATAGCAAAACATCAATTAGTGACTATAATAGCGTTGTAAATTTATGAGTTGCCCAAGTTTTAAGTCTTTGCTTTTAATGTGTTTCCAGATTTTAAAAGTAGCTATATTAGTTTGTGAAAGCTGGATATATGTGGTACATGGTTACTGTTTTGGTATGGCTCATTAGTATGAACCTGTGGTGAAGAGAAGAAACGTTGGCGATGGTATGGCTCATTACTGGGGCTGGTCTTCCTACGCCTTACGCTGAGAGATTGGCTTTACCTCAGGTTATGTTTCTTAGCGTTTTATAAATATGTTTTTCCTTCACGTTTCAAGTTATCGAATTGCAATTCAATTGGTAAGTTTCGCGGACATAGTCATTCACTAACTTTTACTTACTTGTTTTAGTTGTTCTAGCTGAGAGTTTACGCATTTGGTTGGTTTTAACATTTGATGTTTACAAGAGTTGGCTGCTAAACTGGCATGTATTACTTGGTTGCTTAACTCGCGTGTATACTTATTAATGATGTTTTCAGTTGGCTAGAACTCTATTGCTTGTGTTACTCGAAATGCATAATTCGTAGGGGCTATTTCAGATTGCTTATTGAATACATTTATTGGGGCTGTTCAGGATTGCTTGTTGTTAATGCAAACATTTTCGATAAGCAATTCGAAAAAGCTGATTTTTATATTTTTTTATTATTAAATTAAGCATGGGGACCGGTTTTAAATCTTGAAACCGGTCTAAAATAGGTTTTTCAGACCTGTTTTTAAGACAACAACCTGTCTCTATTTAGTTTTAGGGACATGTTTTAATCATCAAACCGGTCTTAAAAACATGGTCGAGACCGGTTTAAAAACCGGTCTCCAGTTGATTTCACATGGAGAGCCCCCCTCATACAGACCATACGGAAAACCGGTCTAGATTTAGTTTAGAACGGGTCTTGGATGTACTTTTTGTAGTAGTGCGAATAGAAGACTGATAAGCTATGAATAAGCTGGATGGCACGTGAGGAGCACGTGTGAGGTTTTAAACCACACACGTGAGGTGCACATGCACTTTCTCACCAGTTTACAAACCATTGTAACTACTTTCCTCTAACAACTTTCCACCATTGTAACAAACCATTGTAACTACTTTTCCCGCCATAATAATAAACATTCGATTTCCATTCTTTCTCATTGGTTACTCAAGCTTGTTATTGCCTTCTAACGATTCTTAAGTGGATGCTAGAAGTGTTTACTATCACTCTAATCATAAAAACAGATGCCCCGGTCATACAAATAGATTATTCTCACAAACATATGCTCTAATCATACAAAAACAGATTATTCTCACAAACATATGCTCTAATCATACGAAAACAGATTATTCTCAAAAACATTAGGGATAATCAGGACAAAGGCAAAAGACTAGTAGCACAAAGTTCAGAACAAGAGCAGCAAAGATACAAATTAAAGAACAGTGGAAGGGTGCAAAATAGCATAACTTATATTTTTCTTATTATCAAAAACTGGTACAACGTTCTATTCTGCTGATGATATATATGAGTAACTAACCGACATACAAATGCTTAAGTATAAAGAAACTTACTACTTAAGATACTACCCTAAATGACCAACATGCCCTTAGTAGATAAGCTAAACTATATTATGCCAAAATTATAGAACTACCCTTAGGAAAAACACTGGACCATTGTAGAAGTGGTCGACACCCTTTGAATTTGTACTGTTCTTATGAGAGTCGAGAATATAGCCACACCAATCAATGGACTGAACCAGAAAGTCTTCTCGAATACGCTTGAGAACATCAAGGGAAACATCTCCATTTTTTGTTTCATTCTTTGCCAGTGTGTTGGTAACGAGCAAAAGGAAGTTCATTTTCAACATGAAATCAATGTTGGTCGCTTTTACAATCAGCTCAGCAATATTTGTTACACGGATTTTCTTAGGATCCAGATCAAACTGAGCCAACCAATTTGTTAACACATCACCTTCAGTCTCCTCCAACGACAAAAGTGGAGTTCCACCCACAGGAATTCCAAACATATCATGAACTCTCTTCGAATCAACCATAATAGATCTGTGATTAAGTTTCATACAGAAACTATCACAGTCAAAACTTTTAAGAAGAAAATGATTCAATCTACTATGAAGGTCTCCAATATTTAATCCATATAAAGATCCAAAACCAATATTATTCAAAAACGACTCCATATCAACTTGACAATCATTGATTGCTCTGAAAAGGGAAATAGGAACTACCCTTGAACGTTGAGTCGGATAAACGGGTTTCTTTTTAGCTTCACGTGGCCCCACAACATGAACAGAAACTTAACTACCTGCGTAAAACAATTGATATTGTAAGATCAAATAATCATAAGGTGTAGTGTCGAGCAATCATTTTGTCACCATGTCACCAAATCACATGTGATTCAGTATTGTATGATTATATGTAAATAAGCATTTATAATAACCAATATAGAAATAAAGCACAAACATGTCTTGTAGAGGCATAAGACAACTTTTTAAACTCAGAACATATGCGTTTATTAAGGTTTGAAACGAAAGATGACAGCCACTTCCAGTAATTTGAGAACTGCTTCATGTACAGTCATGTTTATGATGCGAAATTCCATTTTAGTTAGTGTTTACATGTTATAAATCTGACGATATAACCATAAAGCCTTAAATAATAAAGATAAAAAAGAAATAATAAGGGATAGTCACACAACTCTATTAAGCATTGCATGTATGGAGGCGCTCACAGAAACCACATACTTAACACTCAAAGTAAAGACCGCCACATCCAAGGTTGCTTTAAATGACGGGTGATACTAAACACTGAAAAAGGTTTGGGTAAAACCATTCAACTATATTCACCTTACTACCACTGATTTCTCACTTTAGTCCAGCATAAAAGGTTTCCTCGCTGCATCCTCCACTTGTAATTTACCAAATAACAAATCTCCGTTCTAAGGGGGTGTTTGTTTAAACTTATATGTGGGCTTAGGAGATTATTTGATTTCGGCTTATATTATATAAGCCCTAATTTTCTGGCTTATTTAGGAACCTATGGGCTTATATGAGTTAATTATATCATAATAAACTTATATAATTCCTCAAGTCTTAAAATAAGCCAAAAATTGGGGCTTATGTAAAATAAGCCAAAATACAAATAAGCTCATAAGCCACAAATAAGCTTAAACAAACACCCCTTAACTCCTCCTAATTGCAATAAGGACTAAGTGATAAGAGCAACCTATATATCTCAATTCTACCTTATATATCAAATTATCCTAATTATGAGTACCTCACACCTTGTACATGAAAAAGAAGTAGTACCGATTATCACCCAAGAGTTTACAAGATAGATATAAGTTTATACAACTATGGGATATAAGCCTCTAATAAGTTATGCTTTAAGCCCTAAAACTACTTCAATGAATAAGCCCTACATTATACAATAACATGAATTAAAACCTCTAATAACATCAAAATTAGGCATCAAATACTACAATAATAATAAAATTACATCTATGTAAAAGTTAGAATTTTTTCCAGAAAGATATTGAAGCATTCTCAACGTTCTCCATTTCTTTTAGTTGATGATTTTGGGGGATTGGCGAGAGTTTGGTGGTTGAGTGGTTAGGTTTGTGGGAAAGAAAGAGAAGCAGATTATGGAACCAGGGTTGCGATCAAGCAGTTAATTCAAATATTTTGAGTGGTGGGTGGAGGTCAAGCGGGCTCAAATAAATTTTTGAATTTGAGCACCGGTCAAAATATTGGGTTCAAGTTTTTTAAAAACACAGTTATAACCCATAACAAATATTATTTTAAGTTGTAGGCCATAAACTTGTAGATAGTATGTCTCCATCTGGTGTAGCGCGGGTTGGTTTAAAAAGTCGGTTGTTTCATGATAAGAATATGGATTTTGGACAATAGACAAACCCGTTTCCCGATTCTACCTTGTTACAACCGGGACAATTTCCACCATTATGAGGACCCCCACACTATGACAATCCTTAAAGGTATAGATGAAGACATTTAATCAGCTAGGTGTTAATATTTTATTATATATGATTAGATTTCATTCAACAATAAAATGATTAGTCGTCAGCATATTCCTTCCCCTCTATAATTCCTCCATTAAATACCCTGACCACTCGATTCTGAATCATAAGTATTCATTCAGTCCCATTCCCACTCATTAATATATGACTGATTTTCTTGAGTATGTTTATTCATACATTTCAACAACAAAAATCATCTCCCCATCATCTGTTCACTACTCATTTTATCTCCATATCTTTTCAAATTCATATACTTCATCTCCCCGTTGTTGTATATCACAATTCCAAGACTGCTACTTCTAATTTGCATCTTTGACATCCACCACAAGCTCCTCAACTTCATTCAAACAATATGCCCAAAGTTGATACAAGAAGATGATGAAGAAGAATTTTGTGATTTTGAAATTTATAACATCGTGTATCATGATCATCCGCCGTTAATTAACTGTAACGGTAACACAGATCATTTGGAACAAGCTTCACTTATGGAGAACCCGGAGCAAAAGCTGTTCGAAGAATTGGATCGATTTGATGATTCGAATGCAATGCCTGATATATCAGTTTCCCGCAAAAATATAAAAATTGTGAATACCATTTTTTCTAAAAACATGGATCTGGAAGCATGTTCGAGTGAGGCAGCGAATTTGGATACTTCTAGAATCTTATTTACCCTCGAATCAATCAAATCAGACCTCAAAAAAGCTTCCGCAATAGCAACAAACCCCGCACATAATTTACAAAAAAATGAAACTGAAAATCTAGTCACTGTGAAATCTATTATATCTATATTAGAAGCCTCTAGTACCTTCGCTAGCTACAGGTTGACGAAAATAGATCTAGAAGAAGGTTCCAGTACCGCGATATCATCATCTGGAGACGATGAAAACACTCTGAAGTCGAGTTCGTCTTTTCCAAGCTTTGGTAGCTATGATTCACCAAAATCAGATCCAGAAGAAACTCAAGATACGAAGACAGTTGAGAATTCTGTGAAATCGACTTCTAATTCAATGCGAGTGGAGCTAGACTCTTGTAATAGTAGATTTGGAAGCTACAGATCGATGAAGAAATTAAAGGGATGGAAGCGTACGTTAGCATGTAAGCTTTTCGAAGCAAGGTGTAGTTTAGACGGAGGTGGAGAAGGGATGGAATCCTTATGGGAAGCTTACGAAGAAGATACCATGAATAAAATATCAAGGAGTAGCAAAAAGAAGAAGAATGTTAAGAATAATAAGTCGAAAAGCGAGTTTAAGTATTTTGATGATGGTGTTAGTGAGGATGGTGATGAAGATGATCAGTTTATGGGTAATGGACAATTGTGTTGTTTTAAGGCATTGAAGATGTCTACAGGGAAGATGAATTTGGGCATGGGGAAGCCTAATCTTGTTAAGATTTCTAAAGCTTTGAAAGGGTTTGGTTGGTTGCATCATAGACATGCTAAAATATGTTGATTAAGTTAGTTTGTTTATAAGGAAATTGTTTTGTTTTTTTATCTTTATTTCATGGATTGATACTACATATTTTAGTATTTATCAGAATCGGATTAGGAGCTACTCGTATGAAACAAATATGTTTATGGTTTTTCCATGTTTATGCAAATGCATGTCGAAAAAATGAGAATGGTCATAGGTGTTCTAAGCTCCAAATAAAATAATCTTGATATTGTGTACTTGTGTTCTTGAGTTTGAAGAGGAATTAAAACCGGAAGCCGAATGTCACTACAACATGGTCCTGGTTAACTAACTTAACGTAAGTGTTACGAATTTGTATAACGACTTAAACGCTTTCAAGCGTTGTAAGATATATTGGTCTACTTTGAACAAGTTCCTTTGAATGTTTGAGTTATTAATATTGATGACATAAACAACCTACGAGATGGATATGTATAACAAATTGATGTGTCAACAGAATCCCTATACATGTTCTGTCTTTTACTATATAATGATCCTTGCTTAAATACATAAACGTTTCTAGAAATGTATGAAGAAAAAACATATAATCCACATAAAAGAAGGATCTAAGACTATTATGGGTAATTTGTTCCTGTCTTAGTAAATCATGATTGCTAGAAAATATCATTCATAGGCCATTTTAGTCAAATCACAATTCTAAAAAGCAAAATAACTCTTTCTTATAAAACAACAATTATAAAGCAAGGTGCAAGATAACTATTAGTAGAAATTAAGTGAAATAGTAAATACATCACTTAGAAAATTATCAAACAACTAGCGAAAAGACCCGTGAAATTCACGGGTATTTCAAAAAGATGTCACAAAAATATATAATAACTTGCGTATTATGAAGTTAGACGTTAGATAAACCCACGTTATTATACGTAATTGTACATAGATATAAAGTTGGGTACTAATGAAACATACATGGGTTATCATACAAAATACTCAAATAACCCAAAAAACAAAATTAAAAAGTCATAAGAACGTATTTTAGTTTTTGTTTCGATGAACTCATTTTTGTTGCGGGGATCTATCAATAAATTAATCCAATATAGACCCTATTCCATTTGGCATCTATTTATTGTTACACTAACCTTCATAATATGACAGACTCCCCTTGTAATGTCTAGGCCATCCTTCCTATTTGCACATACTACTTGTAAAGTCGAGTGAATGGCTAATCATTCGTTTTGCGTCATCTACTAAATTGCATCATGTGTTTTCATAAGCATGAATCTCCATTCAAAATTCCATATACGTCACGTATGTTTCTCTAAGCATTAGCCTCCTATCAAGCTCTAAATATCATCTTTGTTATCCATTCATCTTCAATTAAAAAAAGTTATATATAATATAATCTCAAACAACATATCAATCTCACACAATTTTCCTTGACAAGATTTGAAACAAAAACCTTTTGGTTAGGACCTTAACTTAGTTACATGTATCGGTAGTCATAAATCATTTGGTTTTACTTTGGAATAACACATTTACATGAATGTTTAAGCAAAAAATGAAATAAGATTCCATTCAGCCAAAGACCAAAACAATATTATTATTATTATTATTATTATTATTATTTCTATTACTATTATTTTCCTCTAATATTTATCTTACTAAACTACACTAGACGAGTACACGCGTATAGCGGTGGAAATTCCTAGCGGCAGATAATTAACGGTGTACGATATTGTGGTAAGTGGTTCGTGTAACATTTAAGATATAACGTGAAAAGATCAAAATATAATTGCAAACGGATGTAACATGCGATAATTCAACTAAAAAGAGACAACATTTATAGCGGCAGCCAATAACGATATGCGATATTGTGGTAAGTGTTTCGTGTAAAGTTCAAAATAGAACGTGAAAATATCAAAATGGTAATTTGCACGGTGATCCATTTGTTTATAGGAGATTTGCTCAAACTCTAGTAAATGAAAATTATAATTGATTAATGGGCTCATTAATATCTTCGATAATTAGCATCCATAATTGTAGGAATTAGTGGTTACTTGACCAAATTAAATATGGTCATTTAATGCATTCAAACATGCCATTTGAATATGTCAAAGTTGTTACAAACATTTAATGTACAAAATATTTTGTGTTAATCAATTAGTATGCATTCTGTTTTTATATGCAATTAACTTTTGACATTGTAAACCCTTCCTAAAATACATTAAGTTTTCATATTCAATATTCATTCAAACTTGCCACTTGAATATGTCAAAGTTGTTAACATTTTCAAAACATTTTGTGTCAATCAATTAGTATACATTCCGTTTTTATATGCGATGTTTTTACATTGTGATTAAGTTTTGACATTGTAAACTCTTCCTAAAATATATTAAGTTTTCACATTCAATTCACTTTCAAGAATTGAATAATAAAATTATCAACAAAAAATAAACTATATAATTCAATTTACAAAAACCTTACAAAAACAATTTATTTAAAAAATGTATATAAACTTCACAACAAAACGTAAAACTAAATATTTAAAATATACAATATTCCGGACACCGTAACAAAAATTGCATCAGCGGCTCAATATTTCGGCTATGACGGAGGATGAGCGGAAAAGGTATCAAGAATGTGATCACAACTTGGATCTACAAAAATAATGTATAGAAGTAAGAAATACCTTCAAAAAAATTATTAAGAAAGTTATAACAAATACTAACAACTTTATATCAAATTTACATAATAAATTTTATATAAATATTACATACATACTCTGGCAACACAAGATGTTGAGCAGCGGTGGCAGTAGCTTTTTGGGCGCCGTAACGGTGTTTCCGACAACGACATCAGATCTCCGGGGCGGCGATAGATTCTCTGGCGGCTGTAACAAATAAAACGCAAAAAAAATTGAAAACTTAGATATTTAGATCTACCAAAAATTTTTACACATCCCTAAAAGAAAAACTCTCAAAACATGATTAATAACAAAAAATACATTAAAGTCGTTAATACTCCCCATTAATAGCTAGGAGTTAATCTTTTATAATATGTGATAGTTTCATTCCACAATAAAAATTGACTCAATCGTCATCATCATTCCTTCCCTCTATAATTCCCTCCATTAAATACCCCCTTAACCACCTTGATCTGAATCATAATAATACATACATTCCCATTCCCATTCCCACACAATAAAAATATGACTAATTTTCATGAGCTATGTTTATCATCCACTTGCAATTTCAACAACAAAAATCATCTCCCCATCTTGTGTTCACTACTAATTTTATCTCCATATCTTTTCAAATTCATATACTTCATCTCCCTGTTGTTGTGTATCACCATTCCAACACTACTACTTCTAATTTGCATCTTTGACATCCACCACAAGCTCGTCGACTTCATTCAAACAATACGCCCAAAGTTGATACACGAAGATGATGAAGAAGAATATTGTGATTTTGAAATTTATAACATCGTGTATCATGATCATCCGCCGTTAATTAACAGTAACGGTAACACAGATCATTTGGAACAATCTTCACTTATGGAGAACCCGGAGAAAAAGTTGTTCGAAGAATTAGATCGATTTGATGATTCGAATGCAATGCCTGATATATCAGTTTCCCGCCAAAATATAAAAATTGTGATTACCAGTTTTTCTAAAAACATAGA
This sequence comes from Tanacetum coccineum, assembly GCA_026074375.1. NCBI lineage: Eukaryota > Viridiplantae > Streptophyta > Magnoliopsida > Asterales > Asteraceae > Tanacetum > Tanacetum coccineum. The sequence continues at coordinate 68,227 of BQNB010010623.1, forward strand.
TCTCCAAGCATGTTCCAGTGAGGGAGCGAATTTTGATACTTCAAGAATCTTATTTACCCTCGAATCAATCAAATGAGAGGTCAAAAAAGCTTCTGCAATAGCAACAAATCCCGCACATAATTTACAAACAAATGAAACTGAAAATCTAGTCACTGTGAAATCTATTATATCTAGATTAGAAGCCTCTAGAACCTTCGCTAGCTACAGGTTGACGAAACTAGATCTAGAAGAAGCTTCCAGTACCGCGATTTCGTCATCTGGAGACGATGAAAACACTCTGAAGTCGAGTTCGTCTTTTCCAAGCTTTGGTAGCTATGATTCACCAAAATGAGATCGAGAAGAAACTCAAGATACGAAGACAGTTGAGAATTCTGTGAAATCGACTTCTAATTCAATGCGAGTGGAGCTAGATTCTTGGAATAGTAGATTTGGAAGCTACAGATCGATGAGGAAATTAAAGGGATGGAAGCGTACGTTAACATGTAAGCTTTTCAAAGCAAGGTGTAGTTTATGCGGAGGTGGAGAAGGGATGGAATCCTTATGGGAAGCTTACGAAGAGGATACCACGAATAAAATATCGAGGAGTAGCAAAAAGAAGAAGAATGTTAAGAATAATAAGTCGAAAAGCGAGTTTAAGTATTTTGATGATGGTGTTAGTGAGGATGGTGATAAAGATGATCAGTTTATGGGTAATGGACAATTGTGTTGTTTTAAGGCATTGAAGATGTCTACAGGGAAGATGAATTTGGGCATGGGGAAGCCTAATCTTGTAAAGATTTCTAAAGCTTTGAAAGGGTTTGGTTGGTTGCATCATAGACATGCTAAAAATGTTGATTAAGTTAGTTTGTTTATAAGGAAATTGTTTGTTTTTTTATCTTTATTTCATGGATTGATACTACATATTTTAGTATTTATCAGAATCGGATTAGGAGCTACTCGTATGGAACAAATATGTTTATGGTTTTTCCATGTTTATGCAAATGCATGTCGAAAAAATGAGAATGCTCATAGGTGTTCTAAGCTCCAAATAAAATAATCTTGATATTGTGTACTTGTGTTCTTGAGTTTGAAGAGGAATTAAAACGCAAGACAATGATGGGCGAAGATGTTTAAATACGATTGGAAGTCTAAAACCGGAAGCCGAATGTCACTACACACTACTACAGAATTTGAAATAGAGCCCCCTTAATAGAGCCCGGTTCTAATGAAAAACGGGTTCTAAAGGGATTTTGTGTTCCAAAAATGGGTATAAAGCCATGTTTTCTTTTGAAAAACCGGGCTCTATGATAAAAAACATTAGAGCCGTGTTTCACTTCGACCAAACCGGGCTCTATTCCTTGTATAGAGCCATGTTTTGTTTTACAAAACCGGGCTTTATTCTTTCTTAACTTTTTATCCCATATTGTTGGACTAATCGAATTAGGTGGTACCAAACTGCTACAATTGAAGTTTTGCTCAATTAACCTTTTTAATATCTCATTAATGTTGTGGTTAAGTTTGATTATGGAATAAGTCGGGTATGTTTATATGTTTTTTTTTGTATTGTTAGGTAATTAAGTCTTGATTTTGGAATGAAATTGTTGAAATTAGTTGTTTTTTAAGCTCGGGATTTAAAATTATATGACACTAAAACAAATCTTTATTTTCGATATGAAGACAATATAATCAGTTGTAAATGGGTGTTTTGCTGCAATAAATGGGTGTTTTGTTTGTGCTATTTTGTGTCATAAATGGGCGTTTGGTTGGGGCTTTTGTGGTCGTAAATAGGGTGATTGGTTGTGGTGTTTGATGTCATAAATAGGCGTTTATATTTGTGCTTTTGTCATAAATGTAACAATGTATATTGTGAGATATGGTAAAGTAACTCTACAACAATGTATATTTGGTTTGGATATGCAGCTAGCTAGAAAAATTTGTGTACATAAGGCCATTTTAGCTACTAAAATGAAAGTGCTTCAACTATAGTTATGAGTAAGTTCTTTGAATTTTTGAACAACAACCTGACACACGCAACTTATTTGTTACTGTTTTGAACTTTTATTTCTATAGAAAGCTAAGTCCCAATAAGAAAACTAATGGTAACGATTAAGTCAAGATACCAAACACATTTAATATAGTCTTATACTTGTTAGTCCTTATATACAACATTGGTTGATTTGGACAGTGGAGGGATATGGAGAAGCTCCTAGCATTGTATAGAGTCTTATACTACATTGCCACGATCACTATTATTTAATATTGTTATTCCTAACGATCATACTTTTTTACTAATTTGTCTCTATTATTTGATCATCATACTCAAGTAATTATATATATGTGCTGCTAATTAACTATAATATATGCAGGATCTTAACTACTGCTGCAAGACCTTTCTCTATATTTGATGGGTCAACCGCAACGAAAGCTAAAAAACAAGATGACTGGTAATATGGTATGCTACTTTGGAGAAATGATACGAATGCAATATTGGCTGTTGAAATGGGTCTTGGCAAAACTGTTCAATATGGTTCTATACTTGGTTTGATGGTTTCCTTTGACTTTTCTAACATTTCTTGTCATATATATATCTACCAATTTGCTTCATGAAGCTGATTTAGGTTTTCCATTGTCCTTACTGAACTCGCAACTGTTAGCCGTGTATTTATTAAAGTGATGGTCATTAAATATTCCCGAGCCTTGTATAAGTAAAACGTAGTTTACGGGAATTTAGTTAAGCTAGTTGGGCCTAGTTGTCGGGCTCAAGCCCATTTGTTCTATGAACCGGCCCAACTCAAAGCCCACAAGAATAGTCCACTCTTGTAACTATTTAAAGCCCTCTCCAAGTGTGGAGAGGGTGTTGCTTCTCATTTTTCTTTTGTGAAACAAGTAACCATTTTTCTTCTTTTTTACTTTCTCTCTCTAAAATCTATTTTTCTTATTTTTGTGTTTGAGGTGATGAAATGATATCCTAACAAGTGGTATCAAGAGCCAAGGTTGGGTTAAGTGATTTGTTTGTGGTAACTTTTTAGTTTTTATTGTTTCGGCTTATTTTTTGTTTGTTTTTTTCTATTCGAAATTTTTTTTCCATTATATCTTTCATTATGATGTTTTTGTATAAGAAGCTTGTGGTTTAGTGCTTGTACGGAATAATCTTTTCTCTGTTTCTGTTTTTGGTTTCTTGCCTCTTACTGAGAATGAATTTCTACATATGAGTTCAGCACGAAAACAATCTTCTTCTTACTGGCACTCGCTTACAAAACAATGTTGAAGAACTATGGTAATTATTATCGTCTATGGTAGTGTTATTATCTAAAGGTGTTTCATAAAATGTATGAGTGGTTGTGTATGAATAGGATCTTTTCATTACTGTTGCGTGTCAGCACAATAATGTATCAAAGGGTAAATGATCTTTTCTATATGGCTCTTCTTCATAGGCATTCATACTTTGCTAACCTGGTGTGTGATAAAGAGAAAAAAGGGAATTTAAAATAGTAAACATAGCATACTTGAATAGGATTCTAACGTGAGAAATTGTAGATTTTGGTCAATAATAAAGGAACTTGATATCCAGTTGCATACATTTACTTTTCTTTGGAGATGGAGCTACCAAGTTTCTATCTTCGTGTTAATTTAGAAGAGGATAGAAACATTTCCGACTAGGATTGTCATTGCTTTTTTGCGAAAAAATGATTTGTATGACAAAGGGTCACATTATAATAAGGATGTTGAATTTTAACTCTGTTTTTGTTATTTCACTTGTTCTAATTCATACATGTTATGTATGCTATTGCAGCCTCTATGTATAATGAGTCGGCTAGAACGAAAGCTCAAGAACAACAAGATGAGCCGTTGTTTGAAGGCTGAACTAAAGATAGAAGTAAAGATGATGAAAATTTGATAGCTAGGATTTCTTTTAATATATGAATAAGGAATGATGATACAGGTTTTTTTTCTCTTCAAATATTATCTAATGGCTGAATTATTTCAAAAAATATTTTTTTTTTAAATTTAAAAATTTTTTTGTCACTAGTGAGCCATGTTACAGTTAGAGAAAAAACGGGCTTTATAACCGGGAATAGAGCCCGTTTTCCAAACCGGGCTCTATTTGGTTTTTGAATAGAGTCCCTCCCCTTTTGAGCCCCTACGCAAAACCAGGCTCTATGGCTCTTTTAAACAGGGCCCTATGGCCATTTTTGTAGTCACTACATCATGGTCCTGGTTAACTAACTTAACGTAGGTGTTACGACTTTGTATAACGACTTAAACGCTTTCAAGCGTTGTAAGATATATTGGTCTACTTTGAACAAGTTCCTTTGAATGTTTGAGTTATTAATATTGATGACATAAACAACCTACGAGATGGATATGTATAACTAATTGATGTGTCAACATAATCCCTATACATGTTGTCTTTTACTATTATATAATGATCCTTGCTTAAATACATAAACGTTTCTAGAAATGTATGAAGAAAAAACATATAATCCACATAAAAGAAGGATCTAAGACTATTATGGGTAATTTGTTCCTGTCTTAGTAAATCATGATTGCTAGAAAATATCATTCATAGGCCATTTTAGTCAAATCACAATTCTAAAAAGCAAAATAACTCTTTCTTATAAAACAACAATTATAAGGCAAGGTGCAAGATAACTATTAGTAGTAATTAAGTGAAATAGTAAATACATCACTTAGAAAATTATCAAACAACTAGCTAAAAGACCCGTGAAATTCACGGGCATTTCAAAAAGATGTCACAAAAATATATAATAACGTGCGTATTATGAAGTTAGACGTTAGATAAACCCACGTTATTATACGTAATTGTACATAGATATAAAGTTTGGTACTAATGAAACATACATGGGTTATCATACAAAATACTCAAATAACCCAAAAAACAAAAATAAAAAATCATAAGAACGTATTTTTTTTTCGATGAACTCATTTTTATTGCGGGGATCTATCAATAAATTAATCCAATATAGACTCTATTCCATTTGGCGTCTATTTATTGTCACACTAACCTTCATAATATGACAGACTCCCCTTGTAATGTCTAGGCCATCCTGCCTATTTGCACATACTACTTGTAAAGTCGAGTGAATGGCTAATCATTCGTTTTGCATCATCTACTAAATTGCATCATGTGTTTTCATAAGCATGAATCTCCATTCAAAATTCCATATACGTCACGTATGTTTCTCTAAGCATTAGCCTCCTATCAAGCTCTAAATATCATCTTTGTTATCCATTCATCTTCAATTAAAAAAAGTTATATATAATATAATCTCAAACAACATATCAATCTCACACAATTTTCCTTGACAAGATTTGAAACAAAAACCTTTTGGTTAGGACCTTAACTTAGTTACATGTATCGGTAGTCATAAATCATTTGGTTTTACTTTGGAATAACACATTTACATGAATGTTTAAGCAAAAAATGAAATAAGATTCCATTGAGCCAAAGACCAAAACAATATTATTATTATTATTATTATTATTATTATTATTATTTCTATTACTATTATTTTCCTCTAATATTTATCTTACTAAACTACACTAGACGAGTACACGCGTATAGCGGTGGAAATTCCTAGCGGCAGATAATTAACAGTGTACGATATTGTGGTAAGTGGTTCGTGTAACATTTAAGATATAACGTGAAAAGATCAAAATATAATTGCAAACGGATGTAACATGCGATAATTCAACTAAAAAGAGACAACATTTATAGCGGCAGCCAATAACGATATGCGATATTGTGGTAAGTGTTTCGTGTAAAGTTCAAAATAGAACGTGAAAATATCAAAATGTAATTGCAAACGGTGATCCCTGTTTATAGGAGATTTGCTCAAACTCTAGTAAATGAAAATTATGATTGATTAATGGGCTCATTAATATCTTCGATAATTAGCATCCATAATTGTAGGAATTAGTGGTTACATGACCAAATTAAATATGGTCATTTAATGCCTTCAAACATGCCACTTGAATATGTCAAAGTGGTTACAAACATTTAATGTTCAAAATATTTTATGTCAATCAATTAGTATGCATTCTGTTTTTATATGCAATTAACTTTTGACATTGTAAACTCTTCCTAAAATACATTAAGTATTCATATTCAATTTTCATTCAAACCTGCCACTTGAATATGTCAAAGTTGTTAACATTTTCAAAACATTTTTTGTCAATTAATTAGTATACATTCCGTTTTTATATGCGATGTTTTGACATTGTGATTAAGTTTTGACATTGTAAACCCTTCGTAAAATATATTAAGTTTTCACATTCAATTCACTTTCTAGAATTGAATAATAAAATTATCAACAAAAAATAAACTATATAATTCAATTTACAAAAACCTTACAATAACAATTTATATAAAAAAAATGTATATAATCTTTACAACAAAACGTAAAAAATAAACATTTAAAAGATACAATATTCCGGACACCGTAACAAAAATTGCATCGGCCGAATATTTTGGCTATGACGGAGGATGAGCGGAAAAGGTTTCAAGAATGTGATCACAACTTGGATCTACAAAAATAATGTATAGACGTAAGAAAAACCTTCAAAAAATTTATTAAGAAAATTATAACAAATACTAACAACTTTATATCAAATTTACATAATAAATTCTATATAAATATTACGTACATACTATAGCAACACAAGATGTTCAGCAGCGGTGGCAGCAGCTTTTTTGGCGTCGCATCGGTGTTTGTGACGGCGACAGCAAATCTCATCAGATCTCCGGGGCGGCGATAGATTCTCTGGCGGCTGTAACAAATAAAACGCAAAAAAAATTGAAAACTTAGATATTTAGATCTACCAAAAATTTTTACACATCCCTAAAAGAAAAACTCTCAAAACATGATTACATGAACAAAATACATTAAAGTCTGTTATACTCCCCATTAATAGCTAGGAGTTAATATTTTATTATATGTGATAGTTCATTTCACAATAAAAAATGGACTCAATCGTTCCATCATCTTCCTTCCTCTCTAATTCCCTTCAATTAAATACCCCCTTGAACTCCACCTTGATCTGATCATATTTATACATACATCTCCCATTCCATTCCCAACCAATAAAATATGACTAATTTCATGAGCTATGTTTATCAATCACTGCAATTTCAAACAACAAATCATCTCCCCATTCATTGTGTTCACTACTAATTTTATATCCATATCTTTTCAAATTCATATTACTTCATTCTCCCTGTTGTTGTGTATCACCATTTCCAACACTACTTCTTCTATTTTGCATCTTTGAATCCTCACACAAGCTCGTTTCTGACTTCATTCAAACAATACGCCCAAAGTTGATACAAGAAGATGATGAAGAAGAATTTTGTGATTTTGAAAATTATAACATCGTGTATCATGATCATCCGCCGTTAATTAACAGTAACGGTAACACAGATCATTTGGAACAATCTTCACTTATGGAGAACCCGAAGCAAAAGCTGTTCGAAGAATTGGATCGATTTGATGATTCAAATGCAATGCCTGATATATCAGTTTCCCGCCAAAATATAAAAATTGTGATTACCAGTTTTTCTAAAAACATAGATCTAGAAGCATGTTCCAATGAGGGAGCGAATTTCGATACTTCAAGAATCTTATTTACCCTCGAATCAATCAAATGAGACGTCAAAAAAGCTTCCGCAATAGCAACAAATCCCGAATATAATTTACAAACAAATGAAACTGAAAATCTAGTCACTGTGAAATCTATTATATCTAGATTAGAAGCCTCTAGAACCTTCGCTAGCTACAGGTTGACGAAACTAGATCTAGAAGAAGCTTCCAGTACCGCTATTTCGTCATCTGGAGACGATGAAAACACTCTGAAGTCGAGTTCGTCTTTTCCAAGCTTTGGTAGCTATGATTCACCAAAATGAGATCGAGAAGAAACTCAAGATACGAAGACAGTTGAGAATTATGTGAAATCGACTTCTAATTCAATGCGAGTGGAGCTAGATTCTTGGAATAGTAGATTTGGAAGCTACAGATCGATGAGGAAATTAAAGGGATGGAAGCGTACGTTAACATGTAAGCTTTTCAAAGCAACGTGTAGTTTATGCGGAGGTGGAGAAGGGATGGAATCCTTATGGGAAGCTTACGAAGAGGATACCACGAATAAAATATCGAGGAGTAGCAAAAAGAAGAAGAGTGTTAAGAATTATAAGTCGAAAACCGAGTTTAAGTATTTTGATGATGGTGTTAGTGAGGATGGTGATAAAGATGATCAGTTTATGGGTAATGGACAATTGTGTTGTTTTAAGGCATTGAAGATGTCTACAGGGAAGATGAATTTGGGCATGGGGAAGCCTAATCTTGTTAAGATTTCTAAAGCTTTGAAAGGGTTTGGTTGGTTGCATCATAGACATGCTAAAAATGTTGATTAAGTTAGTTTGTTTATAAGGAAATTGTTTTGTTTTTTTATCCTTATTTCATGGATTGATACTACATATTTTAGTATTTATCAGAATCGGATTAGGAGCTACTCGTATGAAACAAATATGTTTATGGTTTTTCCATGTTTATGCAAATGCATGTCGAAAAAATGAGAATGGTCATAGGTGTTCTAAGCTCCAAATAAAATAATCTTGATATTGTGTACTTGTGTTCTTGAGTTTGAAGAGGAATTAAAACGCAAGACAGTGATGGGCGAAGATGCTTAAATACGATTGGAAGTCTAAAACCGGAAGCCGAATGTCACTACATCATGGTCCTGGTTAACTAACTTAACGTAGGTGTTACGACTTGCAGATAAACGACCTCATTAAACCTTTCAAGCGTTGTAAGATATATTGGTCTACTTTGAACAAGTTCCTTTGAATGTTTGAGTTATTAATATTGATGACATAAACAACCTACGAGATGGATATGTATAACTAATTGATGCGTCAACATAATCCCTATACATGTTGTCTTTTACTATTATATAATGATCCTTGCTTAAATACATAAACGTTTCTAGAAATGTATGAAGAAAAAACATATAATCCACGTAAAAGAAGGATCTAAGACTATTATGGGTAATTTGTTCCTATCTTAGTAAATCATGATTGCTAGAAAATATCATTCATAGGCCATTTTAGTACATAGATATAAAGTTTGGTACTAATGAAACATACATGGGTTATCATACAAAATACTCAAATAACCCAAAAAACAAAAATAAAAAATCATAAGAACGTATTTTATTTTTTGTTTCGATGAACTAATTTTTATTGCGGGGATCTATCAATAAATTAATCCAATATAGACTCTATTCCATTTGGCGTCTATTTATTGTCACACTAACCTTCATAATATGACAGACTCCCCTTGTAATGTCTAGGCCATCCTGCCTATTTGCACATCTACTTGTAAAAATACGAGTGAATGGCTAATCATTCGTTTTGCATCATCTACTAAATTGCATCATGTGTTTTCATAAGCATGAATCTCCATTCAAAATTCCATATACGTCACGTATGTTTCTCTAAGCATTAGCCTCCTATCAAGCTCTATATATCATCTTTGTTATCAATTCATCTTCAATTAAAAAAAGTTATATATAATATAATCTCAAACAACATGTCAATCTCACACAATTTTCCTTGACAAGATTTGAAACAACAACCTTTTGGTTAGGACCTTAAGTTAGTTACAAGTATCGGTAGTCATAACCCATTTGGTTTTACTTTGGAATAACACATTTACATGAATGTTTAAGCAAAAAATGAAATAAGATTCCATTCAGGCAAAGACCAAAACAATATTATTATTATTATTATTATTTCTATTACTATTATTTTCCTCTAATATTTATTTTACTAAACTACACTAGATGAGTACCCGCGTATAGCGGTGGAAATTCCTAGCGGCAGATAATTAACGGTGTACGATATTGTGGTAAGTGGTTCATGTAACATTTAAGATATAACGTGAAAAGATCAAAATATAATTGCAAACGGATGTAACATGCGATAATTCAACTAAAAAAGAATTTACATTTATTAGCGCAAGCCACATAAACGATATGCGGATATTGTGGTAAGCAGTAAGTGTTTCGTGTAATGTTCAAAATAGAACGTGAAAATATCAAAATGTAATTGCAAACGGTGATCCCTGTTTATAGGAGATTTGCTCAAACTCTAGTAAATGAAAATTTGATGATTAATGGGCTCATTTAATATCTTCGATAATTAGTTTCATAATTGTAGGAATAGTGGTTACATGACCAACATTAAATATGGTCATTTTATCATTCAAAACATGCCACTGAATATGTCAAAGTGGTTACAAACATTTAGGTTCAAAATATTTTGTGTCAATCAATTAGTATGCATTTTGTTTTTATATGCAATTAACTTTTGACATTGTAAACTCTTCCTAAAATACATTAAGTTTTCATATTCAATTTTCATTCAAACCTGCCACTTGAATATGTCAAAGTTGTTAACATTTTCAAAACATTTTGTGTCAATTAATTAGTATATATTCCGTTTTTATATGCTATGTTTTGAAATTGTGATTAAGTTTTGACATTGTAAACCCTTCCTAAAATATATTAAGTTTTCACATTCAATTCACTTTCAAGAATTGAATAATAAAATTATCAACAAAAAATAAACTATATAATTCAACTTACAAAAACCTTACAATAACAATTTATATAAAAAAATGTATATAATCTTTACAACAAAACGTAAAAAATAAACATTTAAAAGATACAATATTCCGGACACCGTAACAAAAATTGCATCGGCTGAATATTTTGGCTATGACGGAGGATGAGCGGAAAAGGTTTCAAGAATGTGATCACAACTTGGATCTACAAAAATAATGTATAGACGTAAGAAAAACCTTCAAAAAATTTATTAAGAAAGTTATAACAATACTAACACTTTATATCAATTTTCATAATAAATTCTAATAAAATATTAGGTACATATAATAGCAACACAGATGTTCTAGCCGCGATGGTTTGTCTTTTTGCCTGAGCAGATTTTTTTGGTCGCTTCGTGTTTCCGACGGCGACAGCAAATCTCTGTGGCTGCGACAGATCTTCGGCGGCTGAAACAAATAAAACGCAAAACAAATTGAAAACTTAGATATTTAAGATATATACCAAAAAATTTACACTATCCACAAAAGAAAAACTCTCAACAACATGTTTAATAACAAAAAATACAATTAAAGGTCATTGATACACCCCATTACTTAGCTAGAGTTCATCTTTTTATAATATATAGATAGATTCATTCCACAATAAATTGTCTCAATCGTCATCATTCATTCCTGCCCTCTATTAATTCACTCCATTAAATACCCCCTTACCACCTTTGATCTGAACATAATAATACATACATTCCCATTCCCACACAATAAAAATATGACTGATTTTCATGAGCTATGTTTATCATCCACTTGCAATTTCAACAACAAAAATCGTCTCCCCATCATGTGTTCACTACTAATTTTATCTCCATATCTTTTCAAATTCATATACTTCATCTCCCCGTTGTTGTATATCACAATTCCAACACTACTACTTCTAATTTGCATCTTTGACATCCACCACAAGCTCCTCGACTTCATTCAAACAATACGCCCAAAGTTGATACAAGAAGATGATGAAGAAGAATTTTGTGATTTTGAAATTTATAACATCGTGTATTATGATCATCCGCCGTTAATTAACAGTAACGGTAACACAGATCATTTGGAACAATCTTCACTTATGGAGAACCCGAAGCAAAGGCTGTTCGAAGAATTGGATCGATTTGATGATTCGAATGCAATGCCTGATATATCAGTTTCCCGCAAAAATATTAAAATTGTGAATACCAGTTTTTCTAAAAACATGGATCTGGAAGCATGTTCGAGTGAGGCAGCGAATTTGGATACTTCTAGAATCTTATTTACCCTCGAATCAATCAAATCAGACCTCAAAAAAGCTTCCGCAATAGCAACAAACCCCGCACATAATTTACAAACAAATGAAACTGAAAATCTAGTCACTGTGAAATCTATTATATCTAGATTAGAAGCCTCTAGTACCTTCGCTAGCTACAGGTTGACGAAACTAGATCTAGAAGAAGCTTCCAGTACCGCGATATCGTCATCTCGAGACAATGAAAACACTCTGAAGTCGAGTTCTTCTTTTCCAGGCTTTGATAGCTATGATTCACCAAAATCAGATCCAGAAGAAACTCAAGATACGAAGACAGTTGTGAATTCTGTGAAATCGACTTCTAATTCAATGCGAGTGGAGCTAGATTCTTGGAATAGTAGATTTGGAAGCTACATATCGATGAGGAAATTAAAGGGATGGAAGCGTACGTTAACATGTAAGCTTTTCGAAGCAAGGTGTAGTTTATGCGGAGGTGGAGAAGGGATGGAATCCTTATGGGAAGCTTACGAAGAGGATACCACGAATAAAATATCGAGGAGTAGCAAAAAGAAGAAGAATGTTAAGAATAATAAGTCGAAAAGCGAGTTTAAGTATTTTGATGATGGTGTTAGTGAGGATGGTGATAAAGATGATCAGTTTATGGGTAATGGACAATTGTGTTGTTTTAAGGCATTGAAGATGTCTACAGGGAAGATGAATTTGGGCATGGGGAAGCCTAATCTTGTAAAGATTTCTAAAGCTTTGAAAGGGTTTGGTTGGTTGCATCATAGACATGCTAAAAATGTTGATTAAGTTAGTTTGTTTATAAGGAAATTGTTTGTTTTTTTTATCTTTATTTCATGGATTGATACTACATATTTTAGTATTTATCAGAATCGGATTAGGAGCTACTCGTATGGAACAAATATGTTTATGGTTTTTCCATGTTTATGCAAATGCATGTCGAAAAAATGAGAATGCTCATAGGTGTTCTAAGCTCCAAATAAAATAATCTTGATATTGTGTACTTGTGTTCTTGAGTTTGAAGAGGAATTAAAACGCAAGACAATGATGGGCGAAGATGTTTAAATACGATTGGAAGTCTAAAACCGGAAGCCGAATGTCACTACACACTACTACAGAATTTGAAATAGAGCCCCCTTAATAGAGCCCGGTTCTAATGAAAAACGGGTTCTAAAGGGATTTTGTGTTCCAAAAATGGGTATAAAGCCATGTTTTCTTTTGAAAAACCGGGCTCTATGATAAAAAACATTAGAGCCGTGTTTCACTTCGACCAAACCGGGCTCTATTCCTTGTATAGAGCCATGTTTTGTTTTACAAAACCGGGCTTTATTCTTTCTTAACTTTTTATCCCATATTGTTGGACTAATCGAATTAGGTGGTACCAAACTGCTACAATTGAAGTTTTGCTCAATTAACCTTTTTAATATCTCATTAATGTTGTGGTTAAGTTTGATTATGGAATAAGTCGGGTATGTTTATATGTTTTTTTTTGTATTGTTAGGTAATTAAGTCTTGATTTTGGAATGAAATTGTTGAAATTAGTTGTTTTTTAAGCTCGGGATTTAAAATTATATGACACTAAAACAAATCTTTATTTTCGATATGAAGACAATATAATCAGTTGTAAATGGGTGTTTTGCTGCAATAAATGGGTGTTTTGTTTGTGCTATTTTCTGTCATAAATGGGCGTTTGGTTGGGGCTTTTGTGGTCGTAAATAGGGTGATTGGTTGTGGTGTTTGATGTCATAAATAGGCGTTTATATTTGTGCTTTTGTCATAAATGTAACAATGTATATTGTGAGATATGGTAAAGTAACTCTACAACAATGTATATTTGGTTTGGATATGCAGCTAGCTAGAAAAATTTGCGTACATAAGGCCATTTTAGCTACTAAAATGGGTGCTTCAACTATAGTTGTCGGAGCTCCTCGTTGATCGTGGCGATGTAGTCAATATGTTGGAGTAAGTTCTTTGAATTTTTGAACAACAACCTGACACACGCAACTTATTTGTTACTGTTTTGAACTTTTATTTCTATAGAAAGCTAAGTCCCAATAAGAAAACTAATGGTAACGATTAAGTCAAGATATATTTCTTCATGATTTTGCTAAGTGCGTCGGTTTGGCAATAAAACCGACGTACTTTCTGGGTAGGCAGTTCATTTTTAATCCTTCTCTTATTCTTAGCATAATAATCATCCTTTCTCTTATTATTATTATGATCTTAACATGTTATCAGGCATATAAAGTAACACGAACTTTAATAGATCATAAAAGAAAATCAAGTACCTTAGACATGGTTTAGGTTTTTCCTCCTGTTGTTTCTGAGTGTTTCGTTTGCATAAGTGTTCCTACGTTTCCTTCCCCTTTTTTTCTTATAATATTATTTTAGGAAATTATATTTTCTTATAATTCATTTGTAAAGTGCGGCGCATTTCATAAGAAGTGCGTCGTACTTCTTATTATTTTTCTCTTTTTTTTTTCGAATTCAAAAACTAAGGCTGAGACAAAAGTGTAACATGCATACTTCATTATATTATTATTTTTCTACTTCTACTATTACATAAACATGGAAATAGATATTAAAAATAGATACTAAAAAAGGTAGTGGGAGGACTAGACGTTCTCCTTTATTTTTTACTTGTTCTGCTTCAGTTAGGTGTGTAATTGGGTGACATGATATCACTTAGCTTCTGGTATCTCGAGAGTCTTCTTGTGGTCTTCTTGGTTGTGAAACCCTGCATGTAAACGTTACCATAAGGGTCAGTTAATCGGATCTCGATTTTCCATTTATCAGTCGCTTCTTCCTCGTTCGAGTGGCACCTTTGGAAACATGGTTTCCATTCCAAGTTTACAAGTAATGTTCCTAGAAGTCTTATAGTTCTTTCCCAGAACTTTGCTTCTCTTAGTGGATTCACTATGGTTTGAAGTTGTCGATTCACTTCAGTCTGGATGCAACAATCAAATGGGTAAAGTGGTTCGATATAGGTGGTTTCGTTAACTTCCATCCCATTTCCTTCAGTCTCTTGCTTGATAGTTTTGAATGACTGATGGCATTTTCCATCAAAAAATGATGTTGCCCTTTCCTTAGTGCATAAGGTACCTCCAATGGCATGTAAAAATCTACGACCGACCAGTATTTCAGCTTGGTTATCGAATGGGTATATGTAGAATTTTTCAAGGATAGTAGTCATTCCTACATGACACAGAATCTCCTTGGTCACCCCAATTTGTTTAGCCTCCTCATAGCTCATTGTTGTGTCCCAATCGACTTTCTCTACTGGCTCCAGTGTTGCACGCACAGGTCTTGGCACAATCAACAAGCACAATATTGACAAGAATTGATTCATTATTTATAAACAACATATCGGTTACATTGTTTACCAGGACA